>ARYC01017535.1:0-17704 GCA_000711775.1 Oxytricha trifallax | reverse complement strand
TTTAATTTACGAAACTAAATATATTTTCTGTTACAATTAAATTTAAATAATCTTTTTATTTCAATAATTAATGATTAATATTAAAATAATCGAGTATTCATTGAACCTTACATTAATAAGTCTTATAGATTTATTAATTAAAGCATTATTATTTTTTTATTTAAAAAATTATTTATGATTATTAACATAAAAGAATTTGAAAATTAGGGAAAATAAAACAATATAAATAATTCAATTTAGTTTATTATAATTCTAGCCAGAAATCAAACTTAAAGAAAAGATATAATCTAAAAATTTGAACTAGGCCATTTAAAGAATCCCTAAATTTTGTTAACAAATACTGACTACTAAGCATATGCAAACGAATATCTTTAAAGTATGTCCAGAAATGCTTTGGCTTAACTTTCACTGAATGCTTTGACTCTCCAATAATCCTGCTAAAGTGCGATATATTAGGGCTTCTATTGCAAGTAGATTAATTAGCCTGGTATTTTAAAGTTTGCTGATGCTGCTCCAGATAGTTTCCTCCATTGAATACTCCACTCTCCTAAGCTTAAGTCTGTAAGCGCTGGTGATTCTACAGATGACAACTGGTTTTATTACAGTTTGTCAATCTCTTATTAATCCTCTCCAGTTTGCCTACTTATCACTTCTCTCTCTAAGACCGCTAAGCCTGCATTGTAACACTCCTTCTCAAAATATTCAATGTTGTCTTGCTGATAATCGAAATAAAATTCCTTAAAGATTTCTTACAATTTTAGCAGCTAAATTTTCAGGTAATTTCCAATTATGGTTTTGCTATAGAAGTAACGGGCGAAAGATTTTATGGGTGACTACGAGTGGTACTACGCGATTCTTCATGAAATGATACAGGGAGATGGAGTATCTAACTCTGACATCTATCCCATGGGCAGAGATAATTGATGATCAAGATTCCCAATGACCACCCTATGGCAGTGAGCGAGCGCCTAGAGAAAATTTTTTGGGATTGTAACGATGTTGTTGATTTACTAGACAATGTACTTGCAGATCTCTCAAGGCTACTCTCCTTTCCTCAAGTGGCCAGTTCTTTTTCTCCATGTTTGCGGTAGGATGCCCTTGACGAATTCCCATTATCTCCAGAGGAATTTGAGAGCATGCCTCAGGATTACCAGTGAGGCCAAGCCAAGGATTCCTGCGACACCCCCTCTATTTCAGAGTGCCATACTGGCTTCTTTGCATCTAAGCATCTCTAAACCATTCGTTAGCTGCTTTAACGTCCAAGGTACCAGTGTAAGAATAAGTATCTAGTTACAAATAACCGTTATCATTAACACAATCTAAGGAAGCAGCATTTATAAGCCTTTCTCTCAATACTACTCTTTCACTCCATGCGTTTTTACTATCAGTCTCATCTCAAACGAAGTTGTTACATAATGCTCTTCAAGCCTGCAATGCAACAATAACTAATTGAAATATGCTATCACCAAATTCCCAACTGCTCAAAGAGTCTCACGTATTGTCGGTATCGGTAGAGAGGGTCACATGATCATTAGACCATACAAGGCCGCATGTAATTTATGCCAACCATGCGATGTTAATGCTTGAAATGGTGTTACAGTAAATGGCAAATACATCAATGGCTTCATCCTCCTCTTCCACTGAACTCATGCCTGCAGGGCTCTCCGCTTGTAGTACTGGCTTAATGGCATCATCACTTTGCATCTCTTGTAGTGGTTGTGTATTTCTTTTCTTTCTGATTAGATTACTCTCTTGGGGAGGTCACTATTTAAAGCTGTGTGGCTTAGTTTTCTGATTTAATATCGTTTATTGATATTACAGGGTTAATTAGTTTCAGTTTGATTGAGAATATCTATTTTCACAGTTAATTGCTTTAGTTCGTTGTAAATTTAATCAAGTAATATTAAACATGCATCAATTAATGTGCTATTTATTTTATTATTATTGATTCAATATTACCTTTTCTACTTGGTGCCATTCTTTATTCTTATAATATATTATATTATGTCTAAATAAATTGTTATTTACTTTAAATTAGATAAGATATAAGGTTTAGTCAGAAATTTAATATAATTTTTATATACATTTTTAAATGATTTGATCTTTTAAAAATATTACTAGAAAGTAAAATACTTAAATCTTATTATAATTATATGCTTTAAATATATGTTTTACTTCATTTAAGTTAACAAATCATAATTTATTTGATATTTTTAATGAAGCCTTTATAACTTTAATTCCATTTGATTTATATAATAATTGGGATCAGATAGCAATAATAAATAACATTTTCTACTTCGTCCTATAATTTATATAATTATAATACTTTTCAAGCAAAATTTTAATTTAAAATTGTAATGTTTACACTGACATTATTACTAAAAGTTTTATCTATTTAATATTTATTTCTTTATTGGTATTTAAATTATAAACGATAATAATTAATATTCCATATTATTACTATAATACTTTAAGAATATTTTCTTCTTCGTTCAAAAAGATTAGATAAAAAATATATTATAATAACGCAATGATAAAAAATATATATAAAAACATTTATATAAATTTATATAAAAGCTTTCTATTTTTTATAGTATAAAGAACATTTTCAAATATATATAATTGAAAATAATCATATTTTTCATTTTAATGCCATTTGTGTTTATTTTTATAAATTCCTAATCTTTTGTATTTTATAAATATTTAAAGCATTACTAAGTTTGATGATTAGTTTTGCAATCAAGATCATAAGAAATTGGATTTGGAGGACCTTTAAGTTAAGTCATTCAAAAGATCTATAAAAATTCCAACAGACTTTTATGGAGTTGGTCTTAATTATATTGGTCTTCATATAATCAGATTTACTGCAAGTTTAAATATATATATGTAAATAACAATGAGCACTCGAATGAGTAAGTAAACCATTTTATGTGTCTACTTTATGTTTGCATTTGAGTAACCTTTTACATTTAGTGCCAA
Organism: Oxytricha trifallax; assembly: GCA_000711775.1. Taxonomy (NCBI): domain Eukaryota; phylum Ciliophora; class Spirotrichea; order Sporadotrichida; family Oxytrichidae; genus Oxytricha; species Oxytricha trifallax. Next base: position 14,725 of record ARYC01017535.1, on the reverse strand, counting down.
GAGGATCCCTCATTTGTATTTCTAATTACTATTAGACTATTTAGTGATAATACAAACTAATAGACTTAAAATAAGATTGGTATACTAAATAGTGGAGAAAATAAGTCTTTCTTGGCAGCTATATAGATTAAATGAGGAAAAATAGAACGAAACGGTAGAATTTTAACACTATGGGAAATGACTTTAAGCTTTCAAATAAACTATAATAATTTCATATTAATTATTGGTCAGTCATATAATTTATTGAGATTTATCTTGTGCAATGGTACTGATTCTGCAATAATATTAAAATTTAATATTACTGAATAAACTAAGTCAATTGCAGTATTTCCATTTTCTAAATGGTGATTATGTTGTTAATTAATGCTTAAATTACACTATCATGTCAGCGCCAAAAGCATTCTTACAATGCATTCAAAATTTTAAGTTCATTCAACATTGTCTTTATTATGGGTTTCTTCATATCTTTATGCATTGTTGTGGACATTATTCCTAATAGTCTGGGTCATCATCATCATCATCATCATCATAATCATCATCATAATCATCATCATCATCATCATCATCATCATCATCATCATCATCATCATAATTTTCACATATTAATTTAAATGAATACCTTAAAACTGATTATTCTTTTTGAGTAGTTGAACAGATAAATAATTCTCCTTCACCTCTTCAATATTTTTGTTTCCAACAAGAGATGACAATCAGTAAAATCTATGATTATTTATTTTTAAATTTATTATATATTTTATGTCAAAAGTTATCAAATTTACAATTTCCTTTTATATATTAATGAAATATATTCATAGCAATTATGAATCAATTTAGTTCATTTTTACAGTAGTTACAGTCAGAATTAAATAAATATAATGCATTGATGTTAATTTAGATTACAAATTAATGAATAATATATGCTAATATCGTATAAATCAGCTTTAAAACCTAGATAAAATTAAAGATCTTATAAGAAATGTCACATTCACAAAAGTATTAGTGATTAAATATGATTATTAGTATATTTTATTATATGATAATGCAGTAAAAAGTTATCAAACTTTAAAGTCTTTTAATCTATTTGGATTATTAATATCTATAAAAGTATTTGAATCAAATTGTGGATATGTGGATAAAAACAACATTACAATCACTTTATCCTAATAATCATTTATTTAAATGTTATTAATTTTAAAAGTATAATCTATAATTACTTTTAAAATGAAGTTTTGGAAAAATAGTTATATTAACATTTTTTGAAGTAACATATTATAACGTCATCCATTTTACATAACATTAAATTGCATACAGGTTTAATCCAGAATATATTTACTTAAACAATTTTAAATTAAATTTGTACATTTTGATACCATCCCAATCTCCAATTTCCTCAGCTTTTATCAACATTTTCTTTGCTGCAAGCTGATTTTAAAGCTTAGTTAAATCCTCAATCATTAGATGATTGCTTTAATACAATATACTTTTGCATATGTTTTAGTATTTTAAATAAACATGACCATCACTTTTATATATATCTTTGCAAAATGATCAACATAATTTACAGTTTTCTTAAGACTAATCTTATATGAACATTCCTTATGTTAATTTACATGTTTCATGCGTTTTCTCTATTTAGCAAGATCTATCTGATTTATTTTGAAGCAAACAACTAAAAAGCGGTGCAAACGCTTTAGGAGATCAAAGATGATGATAATTTATTACAGGAAAACAAAGACTGCATCATTCAGCAAATGAAGATGACTTTGATGGATAACAAGCAAATGCCTAAGCAATTACATAACTGAGAAAGGTGAGAAAAATTTACAACCATGTTAAATCAGAAAATATATTTTTATTTAAGTCGTAGCGCCTGACCAAAGTGCACTTTAACATTTGAAAACAATGGATTAAATAACAAAAACTTAAAGCAACAGATTTACTAGCAAAATTATTTATTTGTGCTCTCTGTGTCTTCTTTGGCTGAGTATTCTTTGTTATGAAACGTTTCAGTAATTAATTATGCATGAGTCTTTTATTTATATTCATTATAATTTATATGAATCATTATGAATAGCATTTATATAATCAATTTTTTATTTGTAAATTGCTTTTATATATTTCATTAATTAATATAATATAATGAATTTTATAAAGTAAAGCTTTATATGAAAACTTTTAATTTTTCTTGTTTTTAATAATTTTACTTTACAATAGCAATTCTCGAAACAATTACGCTAAACAATCCAGATATCATTTTAATCTACTACATGTTTATTCGCATGTTATTTAAATCCTTATCTGTATATTAATTTATAATATTAAGCTCTTATAATATAATCAATTATTGATGAAGATATTAATAAAAAATAAATTTATATAATATATTTTAACTTCTGAATGTGGGATATTCTCATTTAAGAATTATAAAGAGATCAAAGAACTCAAAATTACCTTAGTTAGAATATCATTTTCAATTTACAGTGCTACATGCTCAAAATGTATTGTTTTTTTCTTGAAAGTACTAAAATCTTTAAGTGAAGCCTTAATAATATTGATTTTTCCGATTGGATTTTCAATCGTGAGATTTTATAATGTTTTAAGTTTTTGACCTTTGACAAAATATTTTTAATTACTTGGATTTTCATAGCAATTATAAAAAACTCATAAATCAGCTGAAACAACTGATTACTCTAATTTGAAAATGAATTAATTGCTAAATTTGAATTTATTTTTAGTAATCACTAATTTCATAATTCCTTAATATAATCAACAAAAACAAGGATAATCTTAAAAGCTTATTATAGATGATTTTTTCTTCATCATCACATCCAAGGGTTTATAAAGAGCATCAGATATTATTATTTGAGATTAAGCACAGTAGATTATAAGATGTCTCTTTAAAATTACTTTAATCTTGTTATTTTTGGGTATGTTTAATTCCTCTCCAGAATACCACAATTAGCGTAAATTAGTTTCTACTTTTTATTATTCAGATTAGAACTAAATTTAGAACTTTATAATATACTTATAGTTTTTTTGCATACTCTCGATTCTTAATATTAAGTTAAACTTCATTATTTAATATCTGACTTCAAAAAGTTTTGAAAAAATTAGGCTAATCAATTATTATGTTAATCTTGAATTTATCAGGCACTTCTTATGATGTCTGTTTTTTTTATTTATGTATAATCAAATGCATTATAAATTTATAATTCAACTTAAAATGTTATTATTAAGTATTACTGACTGTTTATTACTTATTAGAATGGGCAGCACTGCCGAATGGTTACCTGTATTTTTTATAACTTTGCTTTGAATAAATGTATCTTGGCTTCAATTTAACAAGTTGTAGTAAAAACCCACAGCTATTATTAAAAAGATTTGGATGACAAATAATATTAATTAAGAAAGATTAAAATTATTATATAAATTTGGAAGCTTTAGTAAATTAGTAGAGAAGCCTGTTGTAGTATAGGGATCTTTACAAAAGCAATCAAAATAATGTAATCGCTTCATTAATTATATTAAAACTTTACACCCATATAATAATTATTTTAAAATCAACAATAACACACGAACTCCATCTATGACCACATTCTTAACGATATTAACAACTCCATTAACGAGCAAGAAAACCACAAGTCGCCGGTTGACTAAACCCAGGTTCTGCTGCTTGACAATTTTAAAATTGAGGATACCCTGCTAACAAAGACATCTTTAAAACAGTACTATAGCAATCTCTTGAGCAAAATTTAGAAAGCGAATCAAAGTCATGAGGCTCTATGATACGTGGAAAATTGCTTTCTTCGCACGCGTTCTCTCAGCCTATGAAAACACAGAATTGAGCAACAGCAAATCTTCTCAGGCCTCGTTCGTGGTCATCCCGTGTCCAAAATGGTGTTCTGATGGCGTGTTCGTGATCAGCGCCCCGTAATTAACAAGACTGGTTGGTCGAGAAGTTTCGGAGAGCAGTTTTAAATTTTTCGAAAACTTCAAAAAGTATGCGTTTCGTATCGAGAAACGGCAAAAACCGATGCCAAATTCACCATTTTTTCATTAAAAAATCATAAAATTGCAATAATTTTCAAATTCATTGCTAATATTTTATACATAAAAATTAGTCATTTTTTGGCTTCAATTAACTAAGATTTACTATATTATTATATAAATTTAGGCTATTTTTGGCTGAAATGGTAAATAATTTTATAAGGATTTTATTTTTATTTTAAAAATATTATTGACTTTAACAATATGAACAATGGCTTTAACTATTAGAACAATGACTTTATTACTATATGAGCGATGACTATCACATGACCTCGATTATGCATACTATGACCAAGATCACCATGACGCAAGTCAAGTATATATATTCTAAATCAATAAGACAATGAGAGAAATGACCTGTGATTAATGTGAGGAGGCAGAGGACAATGGACACTCATAGTCAAAGAATGACTTTTACAGTGAAATTGCAGTGAACTTTCACAAAAGCTATCTCGCGAACCATTAAATATTTATCAATTCTGACTTCGATCTACTAAGGAAACATATGATTTTAATGCTGAATAGCGGATAGGGAGTGAAGGGTGTTTTCATTTCCTGGGGGGGCTCTCTCAGCCTATGAAAACACAGAATTGAGCAACAGCAAATCTTCTCGGGCCTCGTTCGTGGTCATCCCGTGTCCAAAATGGTGTTTTGATGGCGTATTCGTGATTAGCACCCCGTAATTAACAAGACTAGTTGGTCGAAAAGTTTCGGAGAGCAGTTTTAAATTTTTCGAAAATGTCAAAAAGTATGCGTTTCGTATCGAAAAACGGCAAAACCGATGCCAAATTCACCATTTTTTCATTAAAAAATCATAAAATTGCAATAATTTTCAAAATTCATTGCTAATATTTTATACATGAAAATTATTCATTTTTTGGCTTCATTTAACAAAGATTTACTATATTATTATATAAATTTAGGCTATTTTTGGCTGAAACGGTAAATAATTTTATAAGGATATTATTTTTATTTTAAAAATATTATTGACTTTAACAATATGAACAATGGCTTTAACTATTAGAACAATGACTTTATTACTATATGAGCGATGACTATCACATGCCCACCATTATCCCTACTATTACGAAAAAGACCCTTGCCCAGGCCAAGAATTTTTTCTTTTCATCAATAAGAGAATGAGAGAAATGATTGTGATTGATGTGACGAAGCAGAGGACAAAGGACTCTCATAGTGAAACAATGCCTTTTACAGTGAAATTGCAGTGAACTTTCCCAAAAGCTAGCTATCTCGGGAACCATTAAATATTTTTCAATTCTGACTTCGATCTACCGAGGAAACATATGATTTCGATGCTGAATAGCGGGGATAGGGAGGGAAGGGTGTTTTCATTTCCTGGGGGGGCTCTCTCAGCCTATGAAAACACAGAATTGAGCAACAGCAAATCTTCTCAGGCCTCGTTCGTGGTCATCCCGTGTCCAAAATGGTGTTCTGATGGCTTGTTCGTGATCAGCGCCCCGTAATTAACAAGACTGGTTGCTCGAGAAGTTTCGGAGAGCAGTTTTAAATTTTTCGAAAACGTCAAAAAGTATGCGTTTCGTATCGAGAAACGGCAAAAACCGATGCCAAATTCACCATTTTTTCATTAAAAAATCATAAAATTACAATAATTATCAAAATTCATTGCTAATATTTTATACATGAAAATTAGTCATTTTTTGGCTTCAATTAACTAAGATTTACTATATTATTATATAAATTTAGGCTATTTTTGGCTGAAATGGTTGCAAAATTTACATTAGTGAACGAGACCTTGAATGTTACTGTCAAAATTTGGAGGTTAAGATGGCGGGGGCCATATTGCAGGCTCTCATGATGATTCGACACATATTACCAAACCATGGGAAACATCTTCAATCATACGACCGATATCTTGCTACCATTATCAGGTTAGTTTTAACAATAGTATCTAATAGCGGAAATTAGGGAAGGAGCACAACGAAACCTATTAGACTATATGAAGGAATAGTGCGAGACTTCCAGCAAATTCCTCATTAATCATGGCTGTCAGGACACCATTGGCTAGAAGCCGCCAAGCCTGGAAAGTTAATGCATGTCCCCAAAGTCGTCCCTAATGGAAATATAGATGAGCTGCGCCAGATGCTTTGATAGCAAATAAACAACATATATAGAGGCTATGGAAAGAGTGCCTTAACTGTTTCATTTTGAGAAATTACTTTTATTTTCCAGAGAATGATTAAATAATTAAAAATTGTGATTAATAACTTATTTAAATGATAAATGTTTTTAATTAAATTTGCTAGTGAATAGTTTAAAAGAGAATAAATTTTAAATCTGTGAATTAAGCTATCATCTTAATAATAGTTATAAACAAATATTAGGATGTAAATACATATTTAATTAAAAGATAAACTTACCAATTAAAGTGAGTTCATTTTAATAAGGCAATAATTATAGGTTAAAATATTTAATATGTGATTAAAGAATAATATATGAAAATATTTAAGTTGAAATATCAAAAAAGTTAATTAATTTATACATACGAGCTAAGTCAAAAATATAAACTTAGACTAAGCTCGTTGATTTTATTATATTTTTTTAAATATTATTATAACATTTTTAAGTTTTTGCTTATGAATAATAATCAACTTAAATATTCGAATTTTCTCTAATTGCCTTCCATAGAAGGCTGTACCTATAAACAGCGAAGCTAAATTGAATAGTATTGCTGAAATATAAATGATTTGGGAAAATTAAATCAAAATTAATAATTAATTATTATAATTCGTGGCAGATAACTTTGTCCTAGCCTAGACAATATGGTACTTGTTTGATAGAGAATTTAAAATCAGCTGGACTTTAATATTGGCGGTACTCCTCTATCGCATCCCTGAAGCGAGATAACGCGACTTTAATTTTGGCATTAAAATCAACTAAACAAATCACTAAAAATTAAAGTCGCGTTATCTCGCTTCAGGGATGCGATAGAGGAGTACCGCCAATAGTAAAGTCCAGCTGATTTTAAATTCTCTATCGAACAAGTACCATATTGGGGCGCTAGGCTAGGACAAAGTTATCTGCCACGAATTATAATAATTAATTATTAATTTTGATTTAATTTTCCCAAATCATTTATATTTCAGCAATATTATAGTGATGTCTTGACTTCAATTATATCCTCTCGTGCAAAAGCATGAAACTCTTGTAAAAAAGCACTAAACTCTAATGCTTTCCATTAAGAGAAATCTATATTGCTAAAATAGAATTGAATCAGGAAATTGTGAAAATAAAATTAAAAATAAATAAATAATATAATTAGACCAATGGAAAAATGCGTAAACCCCAAATCCCCTCAATTTCAAAACCCCTGTGTGTTTGTTGCCATGTGTCATTTTTTTATTAGTAGTTGGTCAAAAAATTTAGGGGGCTGGTCAAAATCATACATGTATTTGTACAAATTGACACATCTCAAATTTAGGGGTCTATATAATTAGGGAAGTTGGGAGATTTGCGAAATTAGCGATTTTAGAGACTTACGTAGTTTAGAGCAAAATAGGGACTTTTTCATAAAAACCTCTCTCATTTACCGAAAAGGGGCTTGAAAGTAGAGTAACTCCATTAAAATTTGGAAGTTTTGCCAAAATATGGCATTCATGCATGATTGCGATAATATAAAGGCAAATGCAACTAAGTAGAATCGCTAAGGAAGTGGCCATTTTAAGAGAGCAAATGTGAAATAGAAGCAGTATTTTAGAATCGAGTGTTGTAAAGAGTGAATTAGGACATTTTTAAGTAAAATATAAATAGTGTTATTAATTATAATAATCTGCGATGAATTTAAAACTGACATGACATGGGAAATTGTAAAGGGAAACAGGTTTTATACACTACTTCAGCTATGAAACAAACATCATCACACAAAACCGAACCGAAGAGTGTGAATCCACTTCTTAATACTGAATGCCCACATCTCCTGGATGCCTTCTTTTCTTAAATTCTGAACGATTTCTGCAACCCTCTTCACCAATTGCTGCCTAAAAGTGTAAAGCCCATTAAAACTTACTTGTTCTGAATAGTGTCCATCTTCATCTCCTTCTTTGTAAAGGAGAATAACTGCTCAATTGGATTGCGCCAAGGCGAGTATTCGGCGTTGAAGAGCACATTCACTTTAAACTTTCTGGCTGTGGCTAACATCTCTGAATATTTATGAATGACTGCGTTGTCCATCAGCAGGACCACTTTCTTCGAGTGTAGTTCTTTGTCAGTTCTTACACTGCGTAAGGTATGGTAGATAAAGTTTTCAAAGAGAACTGAGTCAAAAGCTCCTTCTATCACTTGACTGGAGATAATTCTATCCTAGTAAATCGCAGCAATATAAGACATTGAGAATTGCTATCTCTTAGCTGAGCTTTTCTTAATTGACAACTCTCTCACTTTCATCCCATAGTGTCCCAGGTTCTTGCTTCATCTCGCTCTAGTATTCCTTAATGCTTTTCAAGTGAGGGTCTATAAATAGCTGGGGCCAAAGCTTTTAGTAAGAGCCCCTTTCACTCTGCAAGTTTCCCTGCTCTGACCCAGGGTTCGATGAGTCTTTTTGGAAGCTACTTGAGAGTTTTAATTTCCTAGGAGTGACCGCAAACCGACTTTCCAACTTGGTTTCGGCACCTAGGTCAACAGACTTCTTCCTCGAAGATTCTAGTTTTAGTTTTGATATTTTATCGAGAATAGGAGTTAAACCACTCGTCACTTTTGAAGCTGAATTTTCTTCAGACACCACTGATTTCACTGAACTATTATGCGGAAACTCTGAAAAGTTTTAGTCAAGCTGAATTTCTAGTTGGAGGTCTCAGGGACCTCTAATATCGGGGAGAGGTCCTTTGTAAATGCAAACCGAGTTTTCATTGAAGGGGTCTGAAGTTGCTTTTTTTATGGTTTCAGTTATGGATTTCCCTAAATGTATTATTCATTAATAATTACCTTAGTATTTTCAATGGTTTTCTAACTATAATTACTGGTTTTCGATGACTACTTTGACCCCCTTAGAAATTTCGCTCCATGAATTTAGATTGGAGTGCTGACAAGTTTCTTTGGCGTCTAGGATATTTCTTAAACCCCTATCCTACCTTAGGTCCTATAAAGCTTTTCATTACAAAATGGCTAATTGCTTACGAAGTTGACTTAGCCATACCGAATTTTCCATTTTTAATATTTCCAACCTTTTAATTACAATTTTTAGAAAACCCTAAGTCAAATGAATTTGAAACCTTCTCTAATTATTCCCCAACATTTTCAATTTTTTCCAGGTGGAAGCTCTCTGAGAATTTTGAAGTTGAAGAATCAGAACTTTGATTCATTTTGAGGAGCATTTTTCCATACAAAAGTCTGTCATCGCTAGCGAGGATCATGCTATCATTTTGCAACCTTTTTTATCGCTTCTGTAATTTTGCAGAATCTCGATGCATATCTTTAATGTTGAAGCTCCATTACTTTGAGGGCATCGAGTCCGATCGTAAGTTGCTCTCATCAACTGAAATGATAACTGCATCCTCATATAAGAACTGAGCCAACAACCTGCTAATCCAGAGCCTCTTCTCATTGAAGTTCGAGTCTCTATACTTTGTATTAGCAGCCTGAGTTTTCCCATATCTTAGATGGAACTTATCTCACAGAATCTTTTGAAGAGTGGTAACGCAAGGCACCTTAAGTAGCTTCCACTCTGGCTTTGTTTGAGCCAGGTTTAATAAATAATTATGAAGCTTCTATCCTGTAACTTCGTAAATTCCGTCCTGTTCTAGGTAGGCCTGGATAGAATCAAGCAAGAGCTAGTTCCCACAAACTCCTTTTCTACCCACTTTCTTTTGTGGTTCAGGATCAAGAATCTTATGCTTGACCTCGTACTTAAACTTTTCGATAGTCTTATATACAACATCCACATCCATCCTCAATTTCTTAGCCACTTGACGAGGCTTTAATTGTTCGTTATAGTATAGATTTATAACCTCTAATTTCTTACATGCGAGCTTAGCTTCTCTTTTCTTCAAAAAAGGATTGCTAATTAACTTCTAGGATTTGCCTTTTTATTTTATTTTCTCGTTGAGAGCATCTATTAAATTTTGACTCCCTCTAAGAGCTCCTCGTTACTCATTAACTTTGCATCCTCCTTTAATATTATTGCTTGTGTCGCTTTCTTAATTATTCATAACTGGTTTATTCCTGATTCTGGCAAGACGAAAACTTTGAAGGTAAGCTTCAAGGAATTTGCAAAGCTCCTCATCATTTTATATGTAACAAACATCAACATTGCTAGCTAAATATTCTTGAATTTTTTCTTAAGGAAGTTTTATGATTACTCCACCTGTAAGCTTCTAGATTTGTACAGGGACTTCACCACTGTTTAGCAGTTATCCAGAATTGTATTTGATTTTTGTTGACTAAATAACGTTTGGGAATAATTTACCAAGCACGACAGGAGTCCATTTAACAATAGATTTCTCTTAAGCCTTAACTTTGCTTGGTTTAATTACAGATTAGGCATTAGAAATAAGAAAATCATCGCTTAATATCGACTGCTATGAGCAAGAAATTTCTGATTATAATCCATTCTTAGACTCTTCGTTAGGGTGTAAGTTTATACGTGCATTCTAGTTATCTGTTTTTTAGGTCTTCATTTATTTCTAGGTATAATTTTACAGATGAAGCTTGATCAAATTAATTATATTATAATATCATTAAGAATATAAATAGATATCTTTAGTATTATTATAAATTAAAATGGAAGGAAAGCAATAATCGATTGGTGACCAAGCAATATTTTAATTACTACCAAATGATGTGGGACAGATTTCATATCAATATAAAGAAGGTGACTCTCCTCTTGAAATAATAGGACTTTATTCTTTATCATGCAAGTTCGTAGAAGGACAGGATTTTCTAGAATGGAAAGGTACCATTTTTGAGTTTCTTGTTTCTCATGATGATAATGCAATTGAGCTTCTTCTCCGCTATTTTGATTAACTTATAGAAAGCCCAGATTTATGCATTGAGGACTTCTTCAAAATCTTGATGTGAGCACTTCACGCTATTTTCATCAACAAACTTGATTAGCCGCTAAATGAAGTCTTATAGTAAAGCGAGCTTGAACTTAACCAACTTGCAATTCTACCTTTTAAAAATGCTCTTTCAAACAAAAAGTTAAATAACACTTCATTTCAGAATATTAAAATTGTGAAAATCTCTAAGAATATACTAAATACCAAGATCACTGATTTAAAATACATACGCTTTGACCATAATGCTGATTACTTCAAAGCTTATGAAAAAGACAATAATTTAAATGAGAATTTATTCAATTCATGACTCGTAAAGTAAAAAGAAATATGTTAAGCAAATGTAGAATTCGTCAATCATATAATATGAACAGCTTAGAATAAGAAAAGGACTAGCAAGAGTAGCAAGAATAAGATACTAAAATCAAGATGAATGTCGAAATCAATTTAAATATTGAGGGTTAATATCACAATGAAGAAGGGAACGATATTCAAAACTTCTAGAATAATGATAATTTGAATGCCTATAAAATCAACTAAAAGGATCTTCTTAATCAATCTATCGAACAAGATTAATATGCTTCTAATTTAGTATCTTCAATAATTAATTAGAATCCTAATAACAATCAAAATCGAAAATTCAAACTAAATTTAGCATTGATTGATTCTGATGATAATGAAGTTGATTATTAGGATATTGGTTAAGTTCTGGACACCATGACGCAGGTCACTTACAAATAACCTAAGCTTCTGAATCAAGATACCCATGCAATTTAAGTTTATTTAGAGGATTAACTACTCGATTATCAAACTCTAATCAATAAATTAAGAGTGAATCCGCTCACTTATAAATAACAAGCAGATTCCTGTTAATAACTTTTAAAAATGTTCTAGGAAAGCTGAACGAATTCATAAAACAAAAATATTGGCTTGCCACCGCTACAATCAAAAACACTATCATGGCTGTAAACAATGTGTTCAATATAGATTTGGTCGATTAGGAAAGAATAGAAAAGTAAAAAAATGTAGGACTGCTTCTAAAAAGCGATCATTATCTGAAAGAAACAAAAAGCAGTCAATAACTTACGAAGAGAAGATTATTTAATAAAATAAGGGTCTTGTTTCAGATGAAATTTATTTCTAAAAAAGAGAATCGGGTGCAGCTATTGAAATAGATCCCGATAGCTATAAACTAACGAGCAAGGATTCAATTACAAAAGCTTCAAAGCTTAAAGCTTAAACTAAAAATTATGATCGTCTTGAAATAAAAGCTTAAAAGAAATTATCCTTGAATTACAAAGCAAATATATTAGCTGATAAGGAATTATGATAGTACATTACACCAATTTGAAATACGTGATTTTCCTACTCCGTAATTCTCTGAATCTGAGACATTACATTTAATAGGCACTCTCGATTACGCTATCAACTTCAATAAATATATTAATGAACATCGTGATGTAGATAAGAAAGAAATGTTCACCGGATCACCATTCTTCGACTGTAACTAACATCGCCTTATGCATACCTCTTTTAGGCATTAAATATCTAAATAGAGTAAAATGACCAAATTTTTCTAGCATAGAAATTATCATTAGGCTTTCAATTCAGATTACTTTTTCAAGCCTTAGATACATAAGAACCCCTAGAATTATTCATACCCCAATGAACTTCTTGGACTGTTAAATATACTCTGTAATGGACCGGTTTATAATGATTTAAGAGCGACTTTCATGCTCTTAGCCGCATTTTATTATTCAAAGCCTGAAGATATAACCAGTGAGTGTTTTTTAAACCCACTGGTTTTTCCACTATGCTAAGTACTTCAATCCTTAGTCTTCAATTTCAAACTTCAACCGTTTTAAAGTAATTAGGATATTGGAAAAATATACAGAAGAATAGAATTTGGAGATGTTTCCTTCTATCTATAAACTTCATTACTGCAATAGGGATAATTTTTGGGATTACGTATTCGGAGAGAATTCAATCATTCTGGAGCTCATTTACTTTTACAGTGATAATCCTATCCCTAGATCACAATTCGCCGTTGTAAGAGAAAATTAAGATTATTATCTAGTGGCCATGTCGATGAGGAGAGGAATTATACAGATACCCTAAAGACTTGAAGTAGTTAAAGGTAAAGAAGAGCAAATAATTGAAAACCTGATTGATGAGTTATTTGCAAGTGAAGAATTCGATATAGGCCTCAGCAAGCCGTATATGATAAGGTTCTACTCAGTGTAACTCTAGGATTAAGAGCCTCCTTAAACTATCTATTAAATTCCTGCGGATTGCTAGTATAGACTAAGAGACTTTTATGTCAATTCTTTAGTTGGTAAATATACAAAGCCTTAACTTTTTATAGTTATAACTTTCAAGAGTTAGATTATTGTGTAGCAGATATCAGAAGAGGAGAGAAGTATATGATGATACTTATTGACACTATGGCAACCCCAAAGTTAGACAGTTATTCATATTATGAGGATACTCAATATAAATACAACTAAGTTAAGCCCGAAAATAGAGCTAATGTACAAAGTTTCAGGAATTTTGCCAAAAAACTCAATGGGTAATAGCTAAGTAAGTATTTGTGTTTAACTTCCTATAGAAACTTAATGGGAAAAAGTGCAAAAATATATTGATTACTATTCTCAAGATTATAGTTTAGCATACTGTCTGGACTCAATGATATAATCAGTTCAAATTATGAAAGAATTCAATAAAACATTTGAAGGGAAGAAAACCTACGAGTCTAAGTCTATAGAATCTCTACTTATACAGATATAAAAAACTCTCCGTTAAACCCTTCTTAAAATTGTCCCTTAAGTATTCGAGTCTATATTATCATTGTAAGTTATTGAATTTCCTAACTTTGTGTATAGAAAAGAAAAATTAAATAAGATAGAAGACAATGCATTGAAAGAGGATATTCAACTGAATTATGAAATACCATTTGACTTACGATACAATATCCTCAATGTTTTACTTTGTTCTGAAGAGAGATCATTCAATTCTGCAACATATAATTTGCTAGAATATTCCAGAACTAAAGACAGTTTTACTGAAGATATAATTGATGATGTTGACAAGAGGAAATAATAGTTTGAACAAAATACAAAAACTGAAAGTTTCCATCAAAGTTCAAAGTTATAAGATCCTTACCATAATTACAAGTACTTGCGCCTGTTTGAGAAATTAACTAAATTGAGGCCTTTGGTCAATAGTGCACTCAAAACCTTAAATTCTAATCGACCTTATGATGACTACTGTGTAGTAAAATTAGAGACTTTTCCTGTAAGCTCTCAGGAACTGAAAAAATGTTAACAGCGGCAGCGTGCATAAGTTCATCATCTCTAATATGGACTAGCTTTGTTTAACAGTTCAATAATAATACTAATGGAATACTCACAAGCAACTAAAGTAGGAAAACAGCCTGAGCGAATATAATATATTGGGGCAAAGATAGAGATAGCTTTCACTCACATATGCGCATAATGATAATGACCTACTCACTCCATAAAGGAATCGTGTTGATGGTAGCTACACTTAGTAACATCAATAAAGCTTTTCAGATTCTCAAAGAAAAAGAGATACAAAGATTAGTTTAAAGCAGCCAAACTAAAGCCAACTTGCAAGCAAATAAACTCTCG
>ARYC01017534.1:0-14358 GCA_000711775.1 Oxytricha trifallax | reverse complement strand
TATTAATAAATTCAGGAGGAGAGTATTCGTTAATGATTCCATCTCTCTAAACATTCCTGTTCAACCAATCTGTCAAGTAAGGAACGTGGTACTTATCAAAGAGAATGTTTTCTGGCTTAATATTCAGGTGATAGACTTTGTTCTTATGGGCCTGGAATAGAGTCTTGATGATCATGAAGGCAACGTACTTGAAGCACTTCTGATTTATGAAAAAGACTTCTAAAAGGGTCCTTAAGTTGTATGGATACTTAGGCATCAAGTATGCAGGCTTGCCTAAGAGGTTATAGGTTTCTAGTATAGATACTATGTTTCTACCTTGCTTATTGAAGTTGGTATCCATTATTGCAATAGCCGAAGCATGAGCAGGAATCAGAGCTTTCCAGAAGATCTTAATAATCATTTCACAAGGACCGCTGCTCTCGCTTATGACTTGGTTGCTATTCGTTTTCCTATAACACTCAAACGATCTGGTAAGATAACTTTTCCCTATTCTTTTTCCAAGCAACAAGTTATGTTTGTCAGCCTCTCTCTTAACCATAGCAAAGATGTCATTTTCCATATCCTCCATAGTAGCTCTAAGGTTCTAGCTTTCCTTGTAAGATTTTAATAGTAAATCAAGTCGCCCGTAGATCCCCCTCAGCATTTGCTAGTTCAGAGTCTAGTAGTGAATATAGAACTTGGACCCTTCAATGAACTCGGCCTTTTCTTTTTGATTGAGGGTCTTGTACACCGCTTCGTTCGCTATCGATTATTGCAACTACTCCAGTTATTCCTAGCCCACTCTAAGCCCAGTAACCTTTTGATTTGTTGGTAAGGCCACTACTTTATTTAAAACATTTTGTATTTTTTCCAGGTTCTCTCCTTCAAACCTTGATAGGTTCCAATACGCTCTCAACTTATCCACTTGATTGTAAAACAGCCTATCCTTCTAAATCGACAACCTTTACTCAGTTCCCTTGGGCTCATACTTGCAATGCAGTTTCAAGGACGTTTTGATCTATTCAATATTAATTTTTTAAAATTGTTAATAAAACCTGCTAACTTGCTTTTACTTTCTATGATCTATATCCAGACTCCTGAGGCTTCTTGTAACTTCTTCAGACCCTCTATGATCTGAGCCTCTGAAAAGAACTTTCCAATATGCTTGTCACTTCCTATCATGTTTTTTATCAATTCGGCTAGTGGTATTGTCTGCTTAATTGTAAAGAGGTACTGCAACTTATTGGTTAAGGATAGCAGCTTCTCAAACTATTCTAATGGCTCGTTTGCATTAATAGAATTATGCAGTTAATCTCTCACCTTCTATTAGTTTACCTGCTTATTAATAATAGCGTAAGCTAGTTTGGGGGCAAACTCCTTAGTGGCCTTTTCCAAAAGACTTTTGGATCTTGGGCTTAGCTATTATTGCGGTTCTTAATTCTCTGCCTCAAGTTCCAAGCCTAGCAGCTTTGGAGTCATTTGGACTTCACTGTGCCTTTTTCCTAACTGACTTCCAGGAGTCGTGAAGTTGGAGTCGACAAAGTCTGAAGATGAATCCTTGTAGTAAAGGTAGAATTTGATCTGCTGCTCGCCCTGGTTTATGATCTCTACAGGATGATCTCTCATTAGCTTGAAGTAATGGATCCCTCCTCTACCCAGGCATTAATCAGGAGGCAATACCCAGAGCACATACTTGAGTGGGGCACTGCGATTAATTGCTTGAATAAGTTCTTTAGCCTTCGAAGAATCAATCTCAATTTAAAAACAACAAAAGTGAGTGGCGAAGGAATTGTTGGAGTCTCTAAGCTCAATGATCTTGGTGGTCTTGGTGAATGATATCGATCCTTGAGAGATAGGCACCTAACCAGGGATTGTTACTTAGCATAGCTTAGCCCATGAACTCGTTGACCAGGTCATGTAAGAGGGAATGAATAGGTTTAGAGTTTATGAAAGTGAAGGTTGATGTTTGTTACACCAAGTTGCAGAAAAATGTAGCTTAAGAGAAGTAAGAATCAATCTCGCAAAGAAGGATGTCAGGGTCGTTGTCCTCTCCCAGTAGGATGTTGATTAGCTTGGCAACTTCCAAAGGATCAAAGATAGGATGGGGCAGCAGGAACATTGAGTTAGCCTCTACCATCATAAGGTCTTATTTCTTTTGACTCCTGGTAACCGATTTCGATTTGGGAGTTCTCGAGTTGGAGTAATCGACTTCCTAATTTTTACTTATAAATTCTTGAACCTTAACTTAGTACTGTTCATAAAATGCTTTCATTTACTTCTTGTCTTCTTCTGAGACAGTATACCCAGTTGCTGGTACAGCTTTATCGAGCCTTACAGCCTTTACGCCTTTGAATTTAGGAGTTCTCAATCCATCTTTCTCTTCTTTCTGCCTCTGGTGCCGTATTTTCTTACCAATATAATCCTGCTTTTCAAGCCTGTCAGGATCATTCCAGCAGTCATAGATGGTTTCGACTTTGATCTCTTCTTGAATCGTTACTTCGGTAGGATTGACTATTGTGTCAGAGTTGAAAGAGACATCATTAAGGGCCTTTACATCCTTGCTTTCAGTTTGAGTTGCAAGATCAAAGTTGCTGGAATTAACCTGCACTGCAACCGAGTTCAAGGTCTTGCGAATTTGGTAAATTTCCTGAACCTTAGCAAAGTTCTCCTGAGTGATGACGGGAGTTTCCATCTCTTTAACGCTTATTATAAAAGCAGGAACTTGGACAGGGTGAGTATCTATATTGCATTAACTTATATACATTACATACCTTAAAGTTAAGGAGGCTTTTAAGGTTAAATTATCATCGATGAGCAACTCTCTTTAAGCATACTTGAAACGATATCGCCAGGCTAGTTTAATTCAGAGGGTTCACAGGTATTAAAGTTTTCATCTCCAGGAGCCAGGGAGTTGAACCCCCGAGAATAGTTGTGGAATTGATTGCCTTTGCTGAACGACTCTGAAGAGTTGCCGTAAATGCTGGAAAGAATGCTTTCAGGCTTGGCATTTTTGCACTTGTGCTTTCTCTTGCTTTCAGAGGAAGAGTAGAAGTTGTTGCACTTATCGCACATATTCATTTTAGGTTTGAGTTGTTTCATCTACTGCACTTAGTCGTAGTGCTTCTAGTGCTTGTGCTTTGATAAGCTCTGGGAGGATATATAACTCTTCTGGCATCCCGCGATCGTGCAAGGATATTTGCCCTTCTTTCCTTTAGCTGGATTCGGTGATTGCTCACTCATTATATTAATAGTTATTAATTATAAAGTTTAATCAAAGTAGAAGTTAAACAGATAGCCTTCCTTATTTAGTATTCCTTCAAAAAGCCTCGAAACTTTCAGATGCCCTGCCTGTACATTCCTAAGAACCAGGCAACTTAGCTTCTGACTTTCCTTAACTCATATATGCCATCTGACAAGTTTCTAAGCGCGAGCAGGCTTGATTGAAGAAAGTTCGATTTCCTCCTAAAATGGACACAAATTCCAGATTGGACACAATTCCGGACACATATTCCGGACACAATTCCAGGTGATGTTTGTTACATTGATCAAAGTTTTATAATATTAAGCTACAAGTACAAAATCACTCAATTAAAATTTCACCAAATGAATTAACAATAGAAGCAGGTGCTACCCAAGGGGTTTACGTGTCAGATTTGCAATGCCCCTTTCTAAAACAGAACAGCCAAACACCGCCACATAAAGAAGGATCACACCGAGCAGGAAGTTAGAGACAACAAGTTGTAAAACTATCATAAAATTTGTGAAGTTTGTTAGAAGGTCTACTCAACTAAGCACAGCTATAGGTTTCACCCTTGTGTCAAGGAGAAGAAGATTAGAGAAGCTGCCCAGGCTATTGAGAGTGGTAGCTAGAAGTACAGTTCCTCTGGCAAATCCTAGGGATGTGTAAAGCAGAGCGAGGCTTCCTAAATCAATATGGATGAGAAAGCCCACTCCAACTCAAAAGAATCTATCGCAACTTAGCAGCAGCAATTCTAAAGTTAAGAATAATTCCAGTTGATAAACATACAGATATGTTGGAGGCAATTGAAAGGTCAGAAGCATAAGGCGTAGCTACCATCAGTGAGGTATCAAGATCACTTCCAGCAGAGCAGTAAGCTCATGAGGACTTTTATCCTGGATCTCCTATTGAAAACCATGACGATTTAATTGCAGGGAATGATGGATGCTTCTCTTAAACTAATATTGCGCCTCAACTAGATTTAATTTAGCCTGCTTCAAGTTCCAAGTCATTTGCAAGGCAAGGTGTATTACTTGACTTTATAAAGGTGGCTACTCATTCGCCTGAACAAACTCAATTGGCTTAGTTAACAGAAGGCAAAGCTCAAGCGGAAGAAGATAATTGTATTAATGAGAAAGTTAATAATAGATTGTGGAAAACATTTTTGGAAATCCATAGGTACCTAAACTTTTAAAGTGACTTGAACTTCAGCAATATTCATGTGTTATTTAATCAGGACATTCAAACCAAGACTTGTGGCATTGTAGCCCCTGCAACTCGTTCTATAACTAGTATAATAATGGATCCCAATTTAGTGGGCAGTGATGCCCAACCAGCATACGGAGAAATTCCTACAATTCAGTTTTCCAAAATTATTTAAAGGCTGCAATAGTATGGTATGAACCAAGACTCTGTGTTTTACGATGTTGGTTCTGTGTTTGGCAAGCTGGTATTCTAGGCAGCATTTATGACAAACGCAACCAGCGTTGGAGTGGAGATAGTCGCAAACCGCTTCCAATCTCAAATAAGAAATTACTCTAACTCTAGGAAGATTATTCAGACCTGGAAGTGAGCGCTGTCCTCAAGAGATTGAGTTCTATTAAACAAATTTCAGGAACGTCCAGGAATTTAAGACTTCGTCTAATCTGCAGGTAACTCACTTATACAGCTTCGCTGCCAGGATGTCAGACCCTGACTTATTGTACTTGATGGACCTTATTGACAACTGCCCCAATCTAAAGTATGCAGTAGTTACCTCCAATATCAATAAAATCAATCTTCGCAATAACCAGCCTAACTTCTAATCTATCTATAAATGAGTTACTCAACAACTGGCAATTAGAAATTTACTTTTCATTTCCTTGAGAGATGCCAGGCAGTATCTATCGCGCGACCAAGTATAAAGGGACAAGAGATTCTCTCTGAAGAAGTTAAGGAGATCTAAAAAGGCGAAGGCTAAATTTTGCAAAAAAGATCAAGTACTTAAAGAGATAAGCGCTCCTTAAATGATTCCATAGAAGCTGCCTGTAACAAACATCACCCTACAAATCTAAAGCGAAAAAAATATAACGAGCTCCTTGGCTTTAGTGAAAGCTCTGGATGCGGTTAATAAATGCTGGATCAAATGAATTAAACAATTCCAGATCATGTTGAGTAAGCAGATAACCCATAGATTGTGACTGTCACTCCTGATTCAGTCCTGAAAACATTTTCAATGTACAAGAAATCCCAAATACAGGGCATTGAGCAGTATAAAAACCTTTTGGATAAAATGTGACATGCAGAAAGCTATAATTGAGAAATACATTGAGCCCAGCAGTACAGAGCTGGACTAAGCATTTGGAGAGAAGGGTCTTTGTGGTCATATAAATAGGGAGATATATCAAGGCTTGGAAGAAGATGAACGCCTCGAAATTTATGATTGCTACACCGACTATGCGAAATAGCTGCACAAATTTCATTTCATTGAAGAAAAGATTGCAAGTAGGTTGTAATAATGGCAGGAGTTGAAATATTGCTAATGATAAGCTATAGGCTAAGAACAAAAGACTTGAGTAGGAAAACATATCTTATATAGCAGAGCTACTGATAGATAGGTACGGCTTCAAGGTTCTGAACGAGTAAGAAAACGGAGGTTTCGGAAGAGTCTTTAAGTGTTAGAAACTTGGGGAGTAATAACCCAACGAGTTCCTGGCAATCAAAGTACCTATTGATAGCAGTACCAAGATCAATAGCGAACTTAAAGCTCTGAAGGAACTCTAAACAAAAAAGAAAAAAGACCCAGGCTCGAATTTTGTTGTTGACTTGGTGGAGACTATAAAATTTGGTAAGAGGAAATTGATAGTTATGAAATGGTACAATAATAATCTCAGACATTTATTGACGATTAAGAAGCTAAATGAGAAACAGAAGTTTTACATCTCCTACTTCATAATAATAGGAATCGCTTACGCCCACTCACTTGGGATTGCTCACAGAAATCTAAAGCTGGACAACATTCTGATTGATGATGAGTACTTGCCAAAAATCTGTGATTGGGGTCTCACTGATTCTGCAGTTAGTTCAGATACTAAATCTTTCATGGCGCCTGAGCAGTTCAGGCAGGACATACTTGCGCAGGATATCCAGGTATTCAAGCTAGACTCTTGGAGTCTGGGCGTTGTACTCTTAATGATTCAGTTCGGTAAATACCCCTTCACTGATGCGTAGATACGTGGGATGAATTAGGCTTACAAGTAACAAGAGCTGCCAGATGAAATCAAGAACGCAAAGTCTGGCATTAAGAAAGTAATCAAGAAGTTGCTTCAGTTCCAGTAGGTAGACAAAGCCTCAGTAAGTGAGGTCCACAAGGATAAAGTGTTTGAGGAGCTTTGGAAATGCTCGTATAAGGATCTGGACATTTCAAAACTGAAGTGATGTTTGTTACAAACCTTCCCTAAGATTTCAAATAATATACCCTTTAATTAACCAGAGAATTAGATTAAGGTTTAGATTAATTATTAATTCAAATTACAAATTATCAATTATATAAATGTTCATACTTAAATTTCAACTGCTCCAATTTATTCCCTTACTGCTTTCAGGGGAATAGCCCTATATGACTGAAAAACCTATTATTAAAACACCTGTCTAATCGTCCATCGCTGCCCTGGTTCCTAGACCAATAGCTTACTTATTATTTTCCTCATCTCTCTGTCTATTGATTCATCTATATCGATTAAGGGCAAATTCTCTTTTGTAATACTTAACGTTTCCAGCTCCATAATGGAGTAGGGGTGCCTGTCATGATAAAGATAGTACAGAATAACTCCCAATCCCCAAGCATCTCTACGCTCCATTAACTCACCTCTGTCTAAGCGCTTAAATCCTAGAATTTCTTCTGGGCTATGTTGAAATTCAAGACCCGAGATAGTGTGGTCCTTCACGTATTTCCAGTCGACCAACCTGGGCATTAGGTTCTCGTCAAATAGCAGGTTGCTTGGCTTAAGGTTCAGGTGGAATTATTAAACGATGTTAGCCTCTTATAAAGTACTGATAACACAAAACGCTATCAACTCCAACTGCTTCTAAGAGAACTTTATAGCGGCTTTCAATTCGAGGAGATTATACTTGTAGTACTGCTTTATGATGCACTGGTTCCACAGGACCTAACATGAGTCCTCTACAGTGCCAACTCCACCATGGTACCCCATAGGAAAATTCTCATAGTCTTCAATATGTTTCCTTGCCGCCTGCTCTTGTTTATCAACCCCTAGGAACACTTTTAAAACCCTGAAATGGCTGCTGCCAATTAAACCTTGCTTCACCGCTTATGCATTAACCTTGGTAGAGTCAAAACACAGGAATGATTTATCTAGTAAGTTCAATTCAGAAGTCAACTCTTCGCTGATTATGTACTATAGATTTTCAAGAGCATCTTGCTAAATAGCATCATTAATTTTCATGTCCTGGAAATCATTAAACGCAGTAAGATATTGTATCGAGTTATCCTTTTAAGCCAGCTGCTACCTGAGGGAATCAATCTCTTTTGGAGTCCTCTAAGTTTATCCTTGGTTGAACTCTGTGGTTATTCAGAGTCAAGTACTCTGTTGGAAGCCTGTGAATCAAATCGAAGGTTCCCCAACTTTCCAACGCTGGTCTACCCAGGCTTCAAGTCCTTATAAGAGTGTTGAATCTCATTGTGATGTAAATCCAAACAAGCTCTTTTTTACAGGAGTGGTTAAGGAAGATCTCTCTCTCGAAGTTTCATAATCATGGAATCTCTTTGCAGGAATCAACGCTTTAGTAGTCCTTTCCTGGGCTTTCGTTTCTTAACTCTTGAGAAGCAACAACCCCTGAAATAATCGTGGCTTCTTGATTATAGAATTCGTTACTAACGACCAAGCTATTAACAGTGAATTTCGCATCCCTTAGGCTAGGTTAAGCCTGTTCAAAGTTCTGATGGGGATTTGTAGATTAATACAAATTATTTTAGAGCCCAGTGTATGAACGGCTTTCATTAGTTTGTACTATAGCATCAACCCTACTGAATGAATAAACATTTTATAAGCTTACTTAGGTAGGGGTAATTGTTAGCAGAGCTACTGTGGTTCCTTTTGATAATATAAGCCCCTGCTTAACTACCAACTCGCTCATGATAGATTTACACTTGTGAGCTCTTAGGACATTGAAACTTTTATAGGACTTTTAGCAAAGTTCACAAAAGACTTGCTTGCTTTCTTCAACATGCTTTTAAAAATCGAAGTTTGGATGAGTCGTTTTTAAGTGGTAGTACTTGTCGCACCTCTTATTGAAGTATTGCGTGCAGCCCTCGACTGGGCACAGGATATGGGAGGAATAAGCTTGCCTGCTCTTTGTGAGAATTATACGTATTGACATCTTAATTTGTATGAATTGCTTTAATTTTTAATTGAATAAACTTTAACTAACAAAATCAAATATGCCTTAAATCAAACGAAATCCCCATGACAGTTAGAAAATAAAATTTATCGATCCCTACTCCCACAAGACCTTCCAAGCCAGCCTAACGTACTTCGAAGTTTAAGTTTAGATACTTGAGATCAAGTGATGAGAGGACTGTGATGATTGGTAGAGGTTAAGGAAAATTTCCCAAATTTAACGTCATTTTTTAGGAATTAAATTCATACGTATTAGTCATGTAATTTGTATGAATTTGAGGGGTAAAATCGAGATTCTCAAAATGACTACTAATTTGATCATAAGTTTCGTTGGAGCTTACCCCTTCACTTCCAGACTATGTGAGAGTTTGCTAAGTGGTCTTAGACACCTATGAGAGAAGTGGGAATGCGAAAGCAGCAGGATAACCCTTGGATTTCCTGAGAATAGAGGGTGGATTTAAGGTTTTAGAAATTTGAGAAATTTTGAGATTAATAGTAAGCTTTAATTAAGGATTATATAGAGATTATAGAGAAAAACAAGCAAAATATGGACACTTTGATTTTAGCAAGTTTGTTCTGGTTTTATAACCTAAGCTGGAAATCGCATATAAGTGATGCCAGAGTGGAGATAAAGTGGAGGAGGCATGTTTCAGATCGAGCATCTTTGACTCCAAAGAAATCTAGGCTTATAATAAGGTTTCAAGGGAAATTAGACTTTGGCTCAATAATTATCAAGGGGAAATACTAGGGCTTGCTTATGATAAAAGTTCCACTCCACTCAAGCTATAATTCAAAACTAACTACTAATCACTATTATTGTTGTTGCCCTTACTGTAATTAATGCTGCCTAAGCAGGGCTTGCCTTCCAACAAAAGAGAAAGGCATTTGTAGCTTGCCTGGGAATGTGAATAGCTTGGACACATATTCCGGACACAATTCCAGGTGATGTTTGTTACATTACTTGACTTCAGGATAAAATTTTCTCTTCTTAAAATCCTATGATCACTAAACCCCTGTTCAAAAGGCAATTAAATCAACCTTGGTATCGATCTTATAAATTAAATAATCGTAAGCTTTGAATGGAGAGCATGCAAATCTCATAAGTACAGCCCTATGATTGGGTACTCACTCACATCTATGATAAGCTTCTTGATAAAGGGGATCTCATTGAGGTATCAATCTACGACAGGCTTGCTAAGCAAATCAAGCAAGCTCCTCAACTGTTCCCCTGCCTTGAAGTTCTATCAATCCTACATGTTGATGAGCAGTCCATGAAACTCAAGCAATTCTGGAAGCAGCATATAAAGGATACCTATCCTCAAGAGAAGGAGAATTACTTGAAGTCAAAGCAAAAGTTTGTTTGCAAGTAAGACTACATTTCGCTGCGCGAGTTTAGGATCAGAGCTCAACGCAGAGGGAAGATCACAATAACTCTCTGGGCTGAAGAGGCTTCAGACTTTTATCAACTGAACAACTATCTCTCAGCTGACTTGATGTGCAAACGCAAGCTCGTGCCTTTTGAAAATGTGCCACTTTACATTGAACAAGTCTGGGAGATATTCAACAACCCTGAAGGCTGGCTGTTCAACTCCTATAAGCCTAAGAGTGGCCAAGAGCAACTCATGAACATGTGGCTGGCTCTGGATGAGAAGGATCAAAAGGATTGGCGGTGGAGAGTGTCTTTCCAAACGCCACTGGAGATGTGCAGGTAGATTAGTTAATCGATGTGACTTTGCAGTAAGTGAAGGTGCATGAAGAGTTGATAATGAGTTGGAACTATGAGAAAGATTGCCAGCCTATTATCTGGCTGTACTACTTTGACGAGGAACTTTACTGTCTTGTTAGAGACACACTATTGGGGAAACTCCAAGGATAAGCAAGTAAGAAGTTGGAGGGATCAAGTTTGTTTTGAATGTAGTTATAGATTAACATTAGTAGTATAATTTGTAAGAGTAGATTAATTCATTAATTCCTAACATTATTATTATTATTTAAAGTACTACTTTAACCAGGGCATTGTTGCAATGTAACCAACACCCGCTATGAATGCTGTAACCCTGGCAGTAAGTAATACTACATGATCAAGGCTAACCTTCAAAAAGTTATAGGCGAATTCAGCAACTTTAACTTATTCCCGAATTTAGATCCCCAAGTTATCTTCCAGTTATCTTCCGACTTATCTTCCGAGTTATCTTCCGGTTATCTTCCGACTTATCTCTTCCAAACTTTCATTAGAGTTAAGTGAAGAGCTATCATGGTTTAAATCCACGATTCTACTTAACTGTTATTGACGCTGCCTAAGCAGGGCGTGCTTTGACACATAATGAAAGATAAGTAAAAGTGCATGGCACTATAAATAACCTGAACCAAAATCAAAAAGAAAGGGGGTGATGTTTGTTACACTTCATACTTTGAGGATCAAAATTTTTCCCGCTGAAATCTTTTCATTATTAATCCTAATTCAGAACGTAAATAAGTCAGTCTTGGAATCGATCTTATAATAGAATAATCGCAACTTGTGAATGGAAAGCAGAGAGGTTTCATAATCGCAGTCTTATGATTGGGTGTTAACTTACATTTCTGACAAGCTTCTTGAGAAGGGTGATCTAATTGAGGTCATATTATTCATGAGACTAGGTCAGCAATTCAAGGAAGCCCCTTAACTCTACTCTTACCTTTAAGAACATAAAACCTCTCTACTGTTAAGCGACTCGCTTAGCTTGAGGAATTCTGGAAGATGTATTTAAAGATGAGCTACCCTTAAGAATAATCCAAATTCAACAACTCAAAGTAGAAAGTGATTTCTAAGGCAGACTATCTTTAACTACAACAGTTCAGCGCCAAAGTTGAAAGCAGAGGCAAGATCATAATTAATATTTGGACAGAGGAAGCATAGGATTTTCATACTTTGAACAGCAGACTTTCAAGTGACTTAATGCTTGAGCGTCACTTAGTGGCTTTCGAAAATATTCCTCTACACAGAGAAGAAGTTTGGGAGTTATTTAATCATCCTGAAAGCTGGCTGTTCAAGCACTATAAACAAAGGAGTGGAAGACAGCAGCTCAAAGAATTGGGGCCGGCTCTTAGTGAGAGTGCTCAAAAGAACTGGGTTGAGAATGTCTTCTCAAATCCTTCTGGGGATATCCAACTCGAACAGTTGATCGATTTGACTTTGCAGCAAGTAAAGATCCATGAATAGCTGGTGGTGAATTGGTTATGTGAGAATGAATGCATTCCTGTTATATGGCTGTACTACTTTAATGAGGAACTTTACAATATAGTCAGAGACGCGCTATTGGGAATCTCAAAGGATAACCATTTATGAATTGAAGGAAGCAAGCATGATAATAATAATGTAATTGTAGATTAAAAATTTTGTTTATTTTGTAAGCTAGCTTAAATTTCAAACCCCTTAGTATTATCATCGGATTATGAATTTCCCATCTTCATCATGCTTAATTAGAAATCTCGTTACCTTCTATAAGTTGGCTGAAACTGAAGCCTTCTTGCTTGACTATTGATCTGAACCTAGCACCTTAAATATGAGTTGTCGCAAACATTATTTATACTATTCACACTTTCATTCTATGTAACAAACATCATTAATAATAAAATCTTAAACTTAAAATCTATCTTGTAATATAATTAATTAAAAATTTGAGTTTAATTTGAACCTTGCATGCAGCACAGTGATCAAAAGAAGTGTAAGAAAATTTCACTTATATCATCAAATGGTATAGGTCCCAAGATGCAGAATAAGTCAGATGTCCCCAAAAATAAAAGTTTCAGTGGCCATGCGAAGAACCCCAGCAAGAAGGAAGAAGGAAGTGTTGGCAATGGCGATGCAGACCAAGAAATGCATGATGATGAGTCTTCACAGGCCTTTCAAAAAGCAATCGACATCAATCCCGCACAAGATTTTGCTGACCCTGCTATTAAAGAAGGTGCCGATCAAATGATTGATGCAAGAAGCGCTGAAGAATCCTTACTCGACAGCATCCATGAACGCCTGGCTAGTTACTTCTAGCAACTGAATGAAAGATTGACCAGTCAGAACGATCCTGACGAAGTGATGAAGGACACCGAAATGCAAATGTCTCAGTCAAAGTGCACTTACATGCAGTGTGCCAAGTTCTTGCAGCCAAGTTCCCTCTTTTTAAAGCCTGTGGTCATGAACTATCTTGATGAGAAAACATCCTTCATTGACTTTTACTCTGAGTCAGGCAATGCTGTGTATGCTGCTGTCGTCTTTTCCAAAGCTGATGCATACAAGCTGTTCCTTGACAATGAAAGATTCTTGGTCGAGCAGGCTGCCCATCAGTATTTGTTAGTTGGATTTGCTAAAGTGCCTCACATCATTGAACTGCTAAACAGAGTCCACTTCTATTACCTGCCTGATCTTACATCGTTGTGGCAGTGGGAGTACTTCTAACTTGAAAAGGCTATGCTGTTCTCATTTAGAAAGGAATTTGAAGACTCTTTTCTTGAGTCCTTGTTTGCTTATGTTCATGAATTTAAAGGGGTGCAATTCCTTGCAGGCAATTTCAGAGTAAATGAGTCACACATCGAGATGATTCAAAAGACTGATCTAGTCAAATAGTTTGGAGCAAGTTTCCTATTTGAAGGTGATGGCCCGGAGCATACTATTGTCATTGGGTACTCCAAGAAATCCTTGAAGAGCCAACAGCTGCCCCCAGGACTAACTTGACAACAACAACAACCAGAAGGAAGACGTAAAAGATGCTATGGTTCCAAAGAAGAGAAGCCACCAGCAGATGATGGAGTACAATGCAGGGGATGGAGTATCTTCTGACGAAGATGTCAAAGAGAAGCAACGAGATCTTCCTAGAAAGGTCCAGGCCTTAAAGAGTTTGATCAAATCTGCAAATTCCGAAATCTAAGCTGCTACTGTTGAGTTCAACACAATAAAGAAGTTGATGAAATGTAGCAACCTTGCTTTTAAAATTTAGTTGCCTCCAGATGAAAGAGAATCTTATTCTCAAACATACGAGGATGCTCTCTTGAAACAAGGATGCATTGAGCTGCTGATCAAAGAACTTGAAATCAATCTTTAAGTTCACAGAAAATGCTTGTCGGCTATTTAACTCGCTTCTAAGCAGTTTAAGTAGTACATTGCTAACCATCTTGAAAGACTGGAGTCAGTTGAAGATTTGATGTTAGAAGGTGCCATGTCATATCTATAACAGAATCAAATCAAGGACTATGCAGTGACTAGCAGGTGCTTATGTGGCTACATGATTTGCTACGAAGTCAAAAGAACGCAGAGGGTCAAGACCAAGCTCCAAGAACAGTTGCTATGTGTGCGAAGATTGCTCAAGTAGACCGCAACAAGTACATGGTCTAAGAAATTGAAATTCTGAAGAAGCTTCTCTTGATTAAGAAAGCTGGCCAACAGTTCATTTGGGATGCATGCATCGTCAAGAGTGATCCTGATTTCTGTATGATCATGAGAGAACACTATCCTTACAACTTGCAGTAAAGAGCTCTCACTAACCCTTTGGGAAAGATTGAAGTTCTTAAGCTGGTCTTTTAACTGGTACAATCCATGAAAGCTGCTTCCGAGAAATCAATCTTCCATCTCAGATTGGATCCTTCCAAGGTATTCTTTGGTGATGAAATGCAGATCAAAGTGTCTGATTGGAACTCTGAAATTTCACCAACTTGCCTTCTGCATACAGAGTTTATGGCTCCTGAACTTATCGATGTCAAGCACGAGAAGCC
>ARYC01017530.1:0-11212 GCA_000711775.1 Oxytricha trifallax | reverse complement strand
GAAATCGGTCTTGATCAATAGCAATAGAACTTTGTAAAATCTTTTGCATATAGAAAACAATACTCCTAAACACTCCTCTCATTTATAAAAAAAAAGTGGGAAACTACTCAATGCACATTTGAGAGGATTAAATAAGAATAAAATGGAAAATGATTCATGCTCCGCATAAATTACCTCAATTATATCATGTAGAAGCAAAATGTAATATATATTGTTCTTTGGGTTCAACAATAGGACATTACTTAGTCGAAAAAGTTTTCAGACTAAATATTATTCATAACATAATTCATAGGATGAAGATAGTTTCACTAAGCATCCAAA
Source organism: Oxytricha trifallax (assembly GCA_000711775.1). Lineage (NCBI taxonomy): Eukaryota > Ciliophora > Spirotrichea > Sporadotrichida > Oxytrichidae > Oxytricha > Oxytricha trifallax. The sequence continues at coordinate 10,891 of ARYC01017530.1, read as the reverse complement.
CTATAAACAGTAGAAGAAGCAGGCAAAAAATGTGGAGTTATATTAAATAAATATATTATGAATTCTTTCTTTGATGAGCATATAAATTACATTAAATAATCTGTGAAAAGTCTAATTAATAATATTTATTGGGAACGCTAGAAAATTAATTTAAATTGATTTGAAATTTAAATGATTCAGTAAACCATAGTAAGCAAACTTAAACAGTTTATTTAAAATTGCAATTTTGCTCAAATGTTTGACTTAAATATTCTTAATTTCCAAATAAATTTAGAGGTTATTTGGTATTTTTTGTTATCAAAGTGATTAAATTTACATTAATATGTATCTCAGCTTAAGATTTATGGTTTTATAGCTCCCGAATCTCAACTTGGCGTGGTCACTGGCGTTTTAACATACTTTATAGTAGATATCGTCAAGCATCTATACCTAAAAAATGACTTAGGTTTGTTATTATATTTGCTAATAAATGTTAAAAATAACAAAATTAAATTTATTATAATTACTTATAAAATAGTGAAAAATTAAACTAAGACTAGCATAGATAGTGTTTAGATTGATAACAACCTCTCTGATAATATTTACTTTATTTATTTATATATCATTGTAAATTTTATGTAGATCAGACTAAGAGACACTTCCCACCCTTTGACAACATTATAGATGATCTAGAGATACTAAGTGAGGGCCAAGATGAAATTGAGATAACACGGCACTGGTTCAAAGTATTATTCCCACATTCTATTATAGATCTTGCAACATCAAGTGGATGAACTCTACAGGAAGAATACTACTACTTAAGAGTACAATATCTCTTAAAAGCTATTCTTACTACTACCGACAACCATTCATGAATCAAATTGCAAAAGATACCATCTTCCTTAAACACCATCTACTTCTTTTCCTACTATTCTTCCTCATTTTTATTCTAATTAATAGTTTAAGCTTTTAATGTTTATAAACTAATATAATACAGAATGATTAATAATTTGATTTATTACTTAATAATAATATATATTATTTATGATTATTACATTTATAAATTTGAAGTTTCTTGTTTATAATTTCATGTTAATTATAATGTTGGTATTTATTTTTGTTACTGCTTAAACTTAATGATCCTTTTAAAAATATAATTATGCCATTTGATTAATTAAGTAATTTGATTAATATTTATTCATATATATTTGAAAGATTCGTAATAATCAAAACCCCAAAACCCCTTAATGAGGTTTATAAGTGCTTTGATTTGTAGGGAATTTGTTAGGGGTTGGGGTTATTAATAGGTTTTAATGTGAAATTTATAGTAAGTTTATTTAATTTAATCACTCAAAATGCACTTTTGGATCATGTGGGAGAGGTCTGAAGTTTATCTTACTTAACCACAACTCTATCTGCTCTATTGATATGTCTGATCTTGAGTTTGGTTTTATTATTATTGACTCTGCCATTTGTTTCATTGATTGTGATACTCTTGTTTTGTCAATAAATTGCTTTATTCTTTGTTTGGCATCCTTCTCGCATCTTGTAGAGTAGTATTCATTGCGCGGTATATCGCTCTCTATTGATTATTGCTGCCATAGCCCACACATCCCATTGAAAGTCACCATCTCTCCAGTCTTCTCTTTCTGGATAATAGCCTGGAGTTCCCATAACACTTCCAAGCCTTGATACTTCCACTCTTAATGATCTGTTGAAATCAATAATTGTTACTGTCACGGGTGAAAAGTTCAACATTATATTCTCAGGCTTGAGATCCCTGTGAACAAAGCCTAACTTATGAAGTTCTTTGATACCTTGAATAGCTTAGGTTGCTATTAATGCAAGCTATCTATGATTTCTTTGATCAGATATGAAATCTCTGAGTGTCATTTCAAAGAGTGGTAGTCTGAAAGCCACATGATCTTTGGCTAGGAGAACAGCATCTAGCTTTATTAAGTATTTGCACTCTTTAAACTTAGCCTGAGTGAGTACTTAATACTCATTAGTAAACTCCATTTAATATTTATCATCACTAAGGAGATAGTTGAAAGGATATACCTTGTAAGCATACTGATGATCCTTAATAACTTTCTTGTCATAGGAGTCCTCTAGAATTAGGTAGCTTTAGAGAGAAGTATCTAAATCAATCTATGCAAGTACTGGAATTTTCTTGTATTATATTTTAATCATGATTTTAGTGACCTCTGATGCTAAGAGGTTGCGTGCAATCCTCACATACTCTGATTCGCTTGCTTGTTAAAGCTCAGCAGCTTAAAGAGGTTCCCTTGCTTTTCTTTTGTTGAGCAACTTCAGTTGTGTGTCTTAATCTTCAACTTCTATCTCTTTCTTGTGGGCTTTTAAAAGATGCTTCTTTAAATCTCTTATATGAGAGTACTGCTTATGGCACTCAAAGCAATCATACTTTCCATCAACTTTGTCATGCTTTAAGTAAACATTAGGCTTAGCTTCCTTATGGACCTTCATATGCCTGTACCAGCTAGATTTATGAGTGAAGTCTCTTTCACACTTTTCACAAAAATATACTTCAACTTCCTCTGCTTACATAGAAACTTCATTTCTAACTTTCTCCTCCTCTCTGTCTCCGACACACTTGTTTGCCATTAATTTTCTATTATTAATTTCTATTTTAAGAACAGAGACCTCAAGTGATAGCTCTGGTTGTTCTTTAAGTGAGTTCATCTCACAGCTATCACACTTTTTATTGCTGCCAAAGTAAGTCTAATTTAGTTTGATGGAAGTGCTGTTGTTTTTCTTAAAATGTTAGCGCTCATATTTAAATTTGAATTTAAAATTATAAAACTGCCTCTATAACTGAGAGCTTATATGAGAGCTTTGCAAGTCTACAAGTTTCAAGGGAGGTTCTTGGAGTACAAGAGAAGAAATATGAGTGTTAAGAGACGATCCAGCTCTAAATATGGGTGAGGAAGTAACCATTTTTACTTTCAATAATAAGTTGATTATAGTACGTACCGATTTAGGAGGTGCACCTAATTATGTACGTACTGCTTTAGGAGGTATTTTGTGATTTTATGATAAAATTAGGGTGCTCCTAATTAAGTACTAGCTTTAATTAATGCTCCTAGTTACGTACTAGCATTTTAGGAGCTGCTCCTAATTAAGTACGTACCAATTTAAATTTAAAAATATGGAACTATAACAGTAGAAATTGATATCAATCTCTCAAGTTTGAAACCAGTTCTCAAAACTTTCTCCATATCCTTCTTAGATGTTGATCTCCTATAGGATGCCCATATTTAATAGTAGGTTTTACTGAGGTATATAATTGAAATCAATAAACTTAAATTTGAATATCATTTCTTAGATCTGTAAACAAGATGGAGTCAATGAATGATGCAATGAAAAGATTGCAAGCACAAGAATTGATTCAAAGATTAGAAGCAAGGTGTATTTGCATCGCTACCTGGTGCAGCAAGGTAATGAACTCATAGTAGCTAATCTTGATTATGTAGTTGGTTTGTTCCTGCCAACGATGGAAGGTACTAAAATTTCATTTCTAAGAGCAATACTCTGCGAAGAGAAGAAAGCTTTGAAAAATTAAGATGTAAAGTTTGCAGAGATTCCAAACTATCCAGAGATTTCAGTGACTAACTTATATGATGATGCTATGAACGACCCAGAGGTTTCGCAGTACCTTCCCACTAATAAGCAGTTGTCAAACAAACTACCTGAAAGAAACTATTTCTTTGGCATACTTGCAACAATTAAAGTGATTACTTGAAAGAAATTATTCAAGAATCTCATAAGAAGAGGTATAGCATCTCTTCAGAAGATAAGGAAAAGCAAGGGATCAAGATAAGTGAGGGCTGGCTATCAGAGCTGCAGAAGCACTCTTATATTTCTAGTAAGATTTTTAGCTTAACTCTTTAGAAAAATCTGGTACTGGCATCTTCTTGATGAAAATAGAGCAAGCTTCACAGAGAGCGAATGTCACAGACAAAGTATGAAGTTAGCAAGAGACTCTATTCAAATATATAGCCTCCAGAGTAAATGAACATAGATGCTGGAGCTGGCAGCAAGAGAAGAAACTTAGGAGGAGGGAAGCAAGAATAGAAGAAAAGAAAGAGAAGCCAGCTCCCTCTTAAGATTTTTAAATGTGACTTATATATTTATTAACTTAACTACACAACTTATTTATATACATTCACTCTCCCTTCTTTAGCACACTTTTAAGCCAATTTATTATCTTCTCTCTTCGCTGAGCTTTTAATGAAGTCTACTGTATCGATAGGTAGGTCATGCATCAAGTGGTATGCAGCAGTTTCTTGTAATGGCCTTTTAATATACCCCAATAGAACTCAATTCCATTTAACTGTGGACTGTAAGGTACGTTGAACACTGGCGTTATTCTAAGTTGTTCATAACTCTTCCTTGTTTCTTTAGTCTTATGAACAGAGAGATTATCAACAAACAGTATAATCTCTTTTTCAGGGTACTTCTCGCTCAGCTGTTCTAAGAACTTAATATACTGCTCTGTCTTAATAGAGCGAGGATGAATAAGATAAGTTTCTAAACCAGCATCTTCGCTAATACCTCCAAGAATTGCCATTGTTTATACCTTGACTTTCTAGTCATATACTTCTATGTTGCTATGTCTCTTATACCAAGACTTCTAGATGAAAGTGTTGAATGTAAACACAGCCTCATCAGCATGAATAAACTTATTATTATTCTATTAGGCTCTCTGCATTTAATTATAAATATAATTTAAGTTGTTGTTGTAAAATGGCAGAAAGAAATCAATTACTCTCTTGATACGATTAACACCTTTGTAAGAGATACCATTTCGTTTATAGATGTTGGCTATAGACTAACAGAGATCTTCAACTCAGGGAACTGGCGGTGAAACATAGTAGCTCGTTGGTCGAGAGAGAAGTGAGCCCAATACTTCAAAGTTTTTTCATTAATAAGATAGTCAATATGCTTCTATTGAAACTTTGACTTCCTCTAAGGCATAGAATTCAGCTATTATTGCTTAAGTTATACTGCTATAAGGCAGTGGGAGCGAACAGTTGAAGGACTTCGCTTTAAGAGCAGTGCAATTGACTTATAATTAAGTACTGGTTTGACTTACTCACTGTATATATCACATCCAAATCGCAGTTTAAACGCTAAATCTATATACTCCTCATCATAAATAGACCCCAAAAGCTTGTTATTTTTGTCTCGCATTTAATTAATAACTCCAACCCCTAACGAATTCCCTACAAATCAAAGTACTTATAAACTTCATTAAGGGGTTTTGGGGTTTTTTGAATTCTAAATGGAGAGAAAGAGGTAAGCGTTTGCAAATAAAATTTGTTGTAGCATCTCAAAAGACAAGATGTGATCGTAGCTGCCGTTCCTCAGATAGAGGGACTTGCCGTGGAAGATTTCATGAATTTTGCAAAGGACAAGCCATCTCTGCTAAACTACTTCCCTGATTAGTGCGATTGGCTCCACCTCGATAAGAGGTGGATCTGCGACATGCTGATGTCTTTGGATAGAGATGGAGTTTATCAAATGATTGGACAAGCGAAAAAGCAACGAAGGGAAAAGCTTGACAGAACCCAAAATTTGCTTGTCCCTATGAGAAATGAGTTTGCCTAGGCCTTGAACGAGTCTATCAGCTATAGCGGTAAGACTGATTGCTCTTAATTATTTAAACAGTTCACAAGGGGAGATCCGCTTACTTAATGATGCCATCTGCCAATCGTAAAAGAAAAGCCAATGAGATGGAGGAAGTAAAACAGGAAGAGATTTCGCTCAGAGAAAGTAAGCAGAAGTATCTTGAGATGAATAAACGCATTAAGAACGATTGCAGCATGATGAATCAAGAGCTGCAAGACTTATCCCAGTACAAGACCCTCGTCATGGATCTAATATCTGCTGGGTATATTGACGAGGAAGGCAACCCCAGATAACCTGACATTGCTTAGAGTTAACAGAGAATGCTGTGAGAATTCTAAGTATAGATTCTTTAACTCATGAATAGCAGAAATTAAGCTTATTATTTAGTTTTAATTTTTAAAAAGTTTAAGTTGATTATTTCTCAAATAATCATTACTTCACTTCCAAAACTCAGCCAACCAAGTCTTTTAGAACGAGTTGAGATCCATTGTGAGAGGGTCCCTATCAATTACTCAGAGTTATTCTAACTCATGGTTCTTCATTCAAGCGAGCTCCTCAGATGCGACATCCTAAGCAGGGGATCCTTTTTTCGCATTCTTTTTTTATCCTTCAGTCTCTATTCTTGATGGATCCTTCTCAAATGACCGATTCTTTCGTTTTCCTAAGATACTTTAATTTTTAAGATTTACCACTCGTTTGGCTCTGATGTTCATAACTTTGACATGCTTCACTGAATCAGCTGCCTCATTTATAGGCGTTTGAGATTTCTTGTTTGAGTCATTAATCGCGGCTTGAATCAGGACTTTACTTTCTGAAAGCTCTAAATTTTAGGGGAGGATAACCAATTTTGCTTCTTCATAGTCAAAGTTCAGCCCTTATTCTTTTGTATGTTTTTCAATTAATGAGTTTTCTTGTAATTCTGAAAGAATTTCTTCACAATCTGATTCTTTCGCATCCTATGCTTCTTATAGATTCACTTAAGAACTTGAATTGAGATTCTGTTTATCAAAGTTGCCAGAATCCTATTACCCCTAGTTGTCTCCTGCATCATTAACTTATTTGGGCAAATCTATCATCTCATCAAACTATGTAGTCTGCCACAACTCTGAGCTTAATCGAGAAAGTTTCATATGATTCTCATTTTCCTTAGTATCTTGCTTGAGCATCACAATTTGATCAATAGTATCGGTGCACCCATGCATATAAATCATGTAGTGCCACTAGCCTTTATTTTCCAGTCTGGCCACTCTTCCCAATATTTACTCGTGAGATCGTTTGGTGAACACATCAGCCACAATAAGGTAAAGACCGCCATTTTACTCAATTTCTTGGGATGATTTTAAGTCTGTTCCTCTTCCCTGCTGCTCACTTAAAACAAAAACTCCATACCTACCGCTGGCATTTTTGAGACATAGCGTTCCCTCTAAAGATGCTTCAACCTTACCTCCTCTTAGGTTTTTCACAATCATGACTTTGAGATGACTCTGCTTTTTTAGGATGCTTTCGATGTGAGGAAAGGATTGTTGGCATACAATGACTACGGGTGTTTTTAAAGTCTAAGCCTCTAGAATGCTTATGAGCTATCTATTATACTCCTGCATTTTAGATGGTACAAGGATATCTGGGGGATGAGTTCTTCTTTGACTTGTGACCGAGGATATCGAAGGAAAGGTTACTTCTCTAACTCCAAAGATGTCGCTCAGGATCGTGGCTTCTTTTTAATTAAGCACAGATCCAGTGAAAGCTACAAGCTTATGACATGGCTGCAAAAGTTAAATCACGCTCTTCATTCAATTTATGTTGCCATCAAACATGATCCAATCATGCTCATCCATAACAACGCTACCTTTCTACCACGAATTTATAAAGTTTGAATCCTCGCTAAACTGCTCAACATCTTTCTAAGTCAAGAAGTAAATTCCCACTTTAGAGTCCCACTCGCCAACGTTGACTCTAATTCCCATTCCAATTATTGTTGACTAATAAGTCTTTTCATCCCGGAGGACTAAGTGATCGTTCTTACCAACGATGAAGACTGGACTTTGACTAGATTATGCTAAATATGTGGCAATGCAAATGCACATTAGAGTCTTTCCATTCCACATTCCGAAGTTGATAAATGCCCTTGACGACTGGCACTACATAAGATAGTTTATACAAAGGGTCTGTAGTGGAAGCAATGAAAACCCAAGATGCTCTTCTAGTTTCTTTTGAAATGATGTGGGCTTGAAGGCATCTTTCACTGGCCGCCGAAGGAACGATTCAACTTCTTTCGAGTTCTTGTTTAAGAATTGCAGCTGCTGATAAGCTGTAGACTTTAGTCAGCAGTGAATTAGCTAGCATTTTTTGGAAGTTTCTTTTGGAGTTCAAGCTGTTTCATATTGCCAGCAAGGACCTCGTCTATTAGCTCTTTAAACTTAAGTTCTTTTCTCTCCAATAGCAAGGTCCCAATACATAAGCACGCCTTTTGGATTTCATCAAGCTTACTCCTCCATCTTGTGGAGCTTGAAACCAGAGTCCGTGATATCTCTCGCATCAAGTACATGAAGAAAATCTAGTCAAAATAGTCCCACTAATTTATGTAAATTTCCCTCATGGTGTTTAAGAACTCTTCCAACTAAGCATCTGATTTGGCTTAAACAAGGGAACATATTTACACATGATATTAAACAACCTCAATGGGGACATCTCTAATGATACCTAGTCCAGAATCGCGCTTCAGTTACTATATGAAAGGTCTGCTGAGTATTCTTAGGCTGTTAGGTAAGAGATGGACCACCTGACTGTCTACGTTTAACATTGAGAGCAGAGACTGCATGAGTGGAATAATGTCAGAATTAATAGTATCGAGGAGTGTCAAGTCGTCTGTTAACTATGAGATCTCTGAGACATCATTAATAAAGATAAAAGAAGCAAGGCCTAGACACAATTCGGGATCTGGCTTGCTAGTTAAAAGTTGCATAGCTGATCTTAATAGCTCAATGTCAAAGTCAATAGTCTCATACCCATAAAACAGCAAAGAATTTAGGAAAATCCTTGTCCTAATCTGCATTGGGGGTTTAAGTTGATGAGGAGTTCTTGTATTATCCTGAATAGCCCTTTTGTGGAGGACAGAGTACTTGTGTGTTTGAGCTTATAAAGAAAGTCAATTAAACTTGCACTGTTCCTTGAGTGAATTTGCTCCAAGAAGCTGTACCTGTCCTCTGCCTTTAACATTATGAACTCTCGGAGATAAGCCTGAGTTATTTGATTCTGGAGCTATTGACCCAGGTTTGTCTTCCTTTCCTCTTAGACTTAGAGTTAGCTTTAAGATTTGCATGGTATGTCTGGTTGATCAAACTCGATCCGAGAAGTGTCATTAAATTGAAGTAGGTAATCATCCTTATGAGCGTCAACAACACTCTTACCTTCCCAGTTTTTGAAGTCCGTGAAATTTTTTTATTCAAGATGAACTTGTTTATGAATCGAGGTAAGTCTGTGGATCCTTTTAAGGGTTGGAATTCTTCCATTTCAAGAATTTTTTTGATGTCATAATTATGCTGGGGGAGGACTAGTTTAGCTTGATCAATCAGATGGGGATATTAGGCGCCATGGTATTTTGACCTTCGACCCTTGTTGTTGGTCATGTTGCCTTACGCTGATTCATTCACATCCAAATCGTGATCCGATTTAGATCCTACGTTAACATCCAACTTCAAGGTCTATGGCGCCTGAAACTTAGAGTCTTGAGAGGCATAATAGCTAGGCTAATACCCTCCTCTTATAATATCATTTAAGATTCCTTCTCGAAAATTTAAATTTTGCCGCTCTTTGTTAGCATTTTTAATTAATTTTATTAAGACTTTGGAGTCGTTCTTAATTAAACTTAATGCATTCTTAATTAAAATCGCCAGTCTTAAATGATTCTTAATAACCAAAAACCCCTACTTTTTGTCTCTTTTGGCTTGTATGGGCACAATATGCTGCATAGACATCGATAGTCTGGCATCTATTGGCAAGCTTAAGAACTATCCCTCATCGTGGTTTGCATATTGGCATTGTGCAAACTTTAGGTGTGCTGGGAAAAGCCCTGATTAGGGCCGTAATCTAGCAAGATTTGGCAGAGATTGTATTAAATAGTTATAAACTAGAAATCCGGAAGTCTTGGTGTAAGAATCCATCTAGAATTTACCCAAAGGAAGAAATAAGGCAAGAGGTGTTGAAATTATTGCCATATCAGATGGATGAGAAAAAAAATTTTTGATCTTGATATCCATGGCCCCATGCCTCAATTAAGACGGTTTAAGACTGAAAAGGGGGGCAATTGTGTAATAAGCACAATAATGGGATTTAAAATTTATCAAACTTAACTTCTTCAACCCTGGGGATGCAAAGCAATGCCTTTAGTGCTTCTACCTTTGAATCTACTAGTTTTAACTTGATGCCAAGGTCCTGATTAAACATAAAAGATTGGCATAGGAGTCCATCTGTATTTAAGAATATTCAAACTACGAATTAAGACTCTTTGTATTTAAACTAAATTCATAAATGTATTTAAATCATCCTCTAAATTTCACATTTCTTACCTTAATAAATTACTATGCAAAAAGGTAGATATATTTATTATTAATAAGATTCAAGAAGATAAAATTGAATTTCTACAGATTGGTAATTATTGAAAAAGATTCAAAGAGATCCTAAGTATTTAAATAAACTTAATGATAGTACTAGAGCTCATAATAGCATCTAGAAAGAAGAGTATAAGTAGAGAAGCGTACCTTCTGGTTGGTTTATAATAAGTTAAGATTCAGTCTGGAAAGATAAATAAATTTGTTATTTTAACGTGAAGAATCTTATACGAGTGATAATAAGCTGTTTTTTAACTTTTTGAGGTGCCTGCATGAACACAATATAATAGATTATAAAAGAATGGCAATATTAATTCAACCTAGGAGTTACAAAAATAAACAGATTATTGCCAATGTGTTTTCAATGTCTACCTATAAGATTATATCTACTCTTAACAAAATTAATTGACATTAATCAAATATGGTAAACTAATATCATTTGTTGATGAATTACTGATACATATCAAATACCATAAATTATTTTAAAGAATACTAGAATGTTTCAAAAGAATTAAGAAATTCATAATATGAATCTCAACCATAAAAAGACAGTTTACTTGAGTGATGCAAAGAAAGTTAAAAATGTATTTAAAATAGAGAAAATACATAAATTAAAGCATCTAAGCACATGAGAATAAATATCTGCTTAAAAC
>ARYC01017528.1:0-57766 GCA_000711775.1 Oxytricha trifallax | reverse complement strand
AAAAGAAAGAGAAGCCAAATCCCTTTACGGGCAAATTTAATATGTGAACTTATTCATTCGTTTAAATCTAAAACTTATTTATTTACACAAAATCTCCCTTCTCTTGCGCATACTTTAGCTTTCTCATCGCTGACTCTCTTAGCAGCACTCTTAATAAAATCGACTGTATCTATCTTTAAGTCGTGCATCAAGTGATAGAGTAGGAGTTTCTTGTAGTGGCCTTTCATTAACCCCCAATATAATTCAATACCATTGAACAGAGGACTGTAGGGAACATTAAATACAGGTGTTATGTTTAGCCTTTCATATTCCTTCCTTGTGTCTTTAGTTTTATGGACAGATAAGTTATCTACAAACAGAATAATCTCTTAGTCGGCGTACTTATCTCTGAGTTAATATAAGAACTTTATGTATTATTCGGTCTTTATTGAGCGAGGGTGGATAACATAAGTCTCGAGGCCATTATCTTCGCTTATTCAACCAAGAATTGCATGAGTTTAAACCTTAACCTTTTAATCATATACTTCAATGTTGCTATATCTTTTATACCAAGACCTTGATATGAAGGTATTAAAGTGAATACTGCCTCATCAGCGTGTATGAACTTTATATTATGCTCTTAAGCACTTTGCATTTAATCGAATATATAATTTAAATTAGTCTTATAAAATGGAACATTAAAGTCAATCACTCTCTTAATGCGATTGACTGTCTTGTAAGATATTCCTTCTTTTTATATATGTTAGCTATCGATTAAGCAGATATGTGAAACTCAGGAAATTGGCTATGAAACATCACAGCCCTCTAGGCTAGAGAGAAATGAGCCCAGTATTTAAGAGTCTTATCATCAATAAGATAGTCAATATGATCTGCTAAAATTTTCGAGGTCTTTTAGGCTTAGAATTAAGCTGCTATTTCTTTAAATTTAATGCTAATAGACAGTGAGACCTCACATTTGCAGGAGATTTATGAAGTAGCCTTGCTATTGATGTATAATTAAGAATAGGTCTGAGTTGATCACCATATTAATCACATCCATAACGCAACTTAAACAATAAATCGATATACTCACTGTTATAAACTGACCCCAAAACTCTCATTTACTCACTTCAAATACTAATATTTAAACATTAAATCCCTACGTAAACCCTATTAAAACCCTAATAAAGTATTCACTAATAGTCTACTTTTATCAATCAAAAACTAAATCAAACTACTGAAAGGGTTTTGGGGTTTGAATAGAGCGAGGATGAATAACAAAAGTTTCTAAACCAGCATCCTCGCATATTCCTCCAAGAATTGCCATTGTTTATACCTTGACTTTCTAGTCATATACTTCTATGTTGCTGTTCCTCTTATACCAAGACTTCTAGATGAAAGTGTTGAATGTAAACACAGCCTCGTCAGCATGAATAAACTTAATATTATTCTATTAGGCTCTCTGCATTTAATTATAAATATAATTTAAGTTGTTGTTGTAAAATGGCAGAGTGAAATCAATTACTCTCTTGATACGATTTACACCTTTGTAAGAGATACCGTTTCGTTTATAAATGATTTCAACAGATTATGTATAGATCTTCAACTCAGGGAACTGGCGGTGAAACATAATAGCTCGTTAGTCGAGAGAGAAGTGAGCCCGATACTTCAAAGTTTTTTATTAATATGATAGTCAATATGCTTTTATAGAAACTTTGACTTCCTCTTAGGCATAGAATTCAGCTATTATTGCTTTAGTTATACTGCTATAAGATGGGATCGAACAGTTGATAGACTTCGCTTTAAGAGCAGTGCAATAGACTTATAGTTCAAGTACTGGTTTGACTTATTCACTGTATATATCACATCCATATCGCAGTTTAAACCCTAAATCTATATACTCTTCATCATAAATAGACCCCAAAAGCTTGCTATTTTTGTCTCGCATTTAATTAATAACCCCAACCCCTAACAAATTCCCTACAAATCAAAGCACTTATAAACCTCATTAAGGGGTTTTGGGGTTTTGAGTGCCTTAATGCAGTAAAAAGATTACCAAATTTATTCAAGTCCATTTAGGAAATTCTAAATTTAACTAATTATTTATTTTATTGGGGAATAATTTTGGCCTGCATAATTTAATTATAATGAATAGCAAGTATCTCTTAACAATTTTCAAAATAATAACTCTTAAATGACCATATTATCCTATTGTAGAGGAGTTCTGACAAACGCAACTCCCCTATATTTTTTCCTTCATAGACCTACACCTAAGAACTACTTCACGCAATCCTCCATAAAATTTCCCATTTTATAATAAAAATTTTGATTATAAGTATCAATCAATTACACTCCATTTTGTCATCTCGACATTAAGTTCCATTCATTGTATATAAACAAATAAGTTATAATTTACAAACAGTTTCTTGCTCTATTAATTACTAATGTTAAAATATTTTTTATATTAAAAAAAAATAAATTTTTGTTCAGTTTTAAACTGCATTTATGGTTAAATAATGATAAATGACTTAAATAACATAAGATAACAAAAATAAGTTTAACTTTTTAATTCTTTTGAAACTCTTAAATAAATTTTTATAAGAAATGATTCTAAGATAGTATTTAAAAAATATCAATTCGTAATTTATTATTATACAGACTATCTTAGAATCATTTCTTATAAAAATTTATTTAAAAGTTCAAAAGAATTAAAAAGTTAAACTTATTTTTGTTATCTTATGTCATTTTAGTCATTTATCATTATTTAACTATAAATGCTATTAAAATATTTTATTCTATTTAAGCATGTTAAAAACTGAAAAAGAATTTAATTTTTAAAAATAAAAAATATTGTCACATTAGTATCTAACAGAGCAAAAATTATTTTGTAAATTTGAAGTTATTTATTTAATTAAAATTTGTCTTTATGCCGAGATGACTAAATGGAGTGTAGTTGATTGATACATATAATTAAAAATTTTATTATAAAAATGGGAAATTTTATGGAGGTTCGTGTGGCGTAGTGCTCGGGTATAGGTCTATGAAGGAAAAGGTATGGGGGAGTTGCGTCTCTAAAAGCTGTAGAGGTAAGATAATTTTTATTTAGAAAAACTTAAATTTTAATGCTAAAATATAATTTATTGAGGAAAAATTTATCATTTTATAAAAGCTAATTGCGTTAATATAAATTATTAATAGAAATAATTTTTTTAAATACTGAGTATAAAATAAAAATAAGGTTTGAAGAGATATTACTTTATTGAATTAATATTTGCCCTCTTTTTTACTTACAATTTATTGTCATTATTACAATTATGTTTTTATAAATAGAAATATCAATTTATTTTTTAGTTTAAATTATTTAGTTATATGTAGAGGTGATATAATAAAATTACATTAATCGCTATAATATTTATAATAATTAAATTATCAAAAGGAATGAGGTAAAAAGCTAATTCCAATCAATTGTTATTCACATGAAAAATGTATTGATCTAAGTTTAATATTAATTTAGATTTTATTTTAACTGAAATGTAAATGTCTATTATATAGTGACTTGATCGTAAATCAATTATTTTAAAACAAAATTATAATAATTATATTAATTTTATAATTATGAATTCATTTTAATTTTCTAATAAATTAGCTTTAATTTTTTTAAGTAGCTCTATATAATCATAAATAAGTTCTATTATATTTATATATAGAAATATTTAAAAGATTTGATTTAATTCCTCTAGGCAATATAAATATTTATTAAACCTAATTTTATAGAACAAAATATATTTATTGATTCACAATCTAAGGCTCTAATTGAGCTTGGGACATAGAATTTAAATTAAAGTATAATTTATAAATTTTCCCTATAAATCAATCGTATCAGCATTTTTGGAAATTTAAAACAGATTGAATCTCTATCTTAGTTCCAAAGGGGAAATAAATTTATAAGTTTGTATATACAAAAAAATATAGAAATATCTTTTAATTCATTTTATAAATAAATTTATGAATGTTTAGCCTCCTTTATTAGTTATACCATCTATATTTTTTTAAATAAATGAAAAACTTAATAAATTTAATATTCCCGAAGGCTAGAATATGGATGTTCCAACATTTCAATAAAAAATCTTCTTATATAATATTTTCCAGCTAGAGTTTCAAATTATCTTAATTTTAATTTTTATATTAATGAGCTAAGGTATATTTAGTATAATAATAATACAAAAATATTATAGGACCTATAATAAGATAAATATGAATCAATTAGGATCAATTATTTTCTTTAATAAAAAATTATTATATAATTTAATCACAGGCCACACTGACATTTAAAACTCAAACTTAGTTTTAAGTTTCAAGATTAACACGATTCATCCTTATTAATGAGACATTTAACGCAACTAAGTTGCAAACTTAAACTAAACTGTCAGAGTTAGATTTGAATGTACTAGCTACTCAAGGGGAGTTTGTTGTTATAAGGAGCTCCATAATATTACCAAAATATAATTGGGGAGGAAGTTTTATTTTTGTGAATTAAATTAAAAGGTTTGAACTTCCAAATTAAATAATGGTAGAATCAGTTTAAACATATAAATAAAATTTTAATTTTTTTTCACTATTAGAACATTAAAATATAAGGAAAATGTATTGAATAATTATTTTCAATTAAATATAAGGTAATAATAGTTTTTTCTATAAATATTCAAGTTAATAAACTTCAAACATTTTATTTAAAATTGTTATAAATTAAAAATCTAAATTTTAATTTTCATTCTAAATACTACATAAAAAGTTATACTTATCTGTTCACCACGAGCCCACCTCCATAAAAATAATTTTTTCTATATAATTTTTTTGCACTGCGGGCAGCTAATATATAAAATAATTTATTTTTATAAGTTCACTACATCCCTCAACATTTTTGTGTACATGCTCCGATTGGAAAATATTTAAAAATCAAAACAATCAAAAATTTTATCAATAATAAAAATAATTTTTTTAATAAGAAAATTTTATGCAACATTCATAATATTGTACTTCTAATAAATTAACCTTAATATTCCTTATTTTACTGTAAGATATATTTACTAAGAATATTAAGGTTAATTTATTAGAAGTACAATATTATGAATGTTGCATAAAATTTTCTTATTAAAAAAATTATTTTTATTATTGATAAAATTTTTGATTGTTTTGATTTTTAAATATTTTCCAATCGGAGCATGTACACAAAAATGTTGAGGGATGTAGTGAACTTATAAAAATAAATTATTTTATATATTAGCTGCCCGCAGTGCAAAAAAATTATATAGAAAAAATTATTTTTATGGAGGTGGAGGGGGCTAGGTTTAGGTCTCGAGGTGAACACTTATCAAATAAGTTTTTTCATTTTTAATTCATTGATAATAAGAAATTTTATAATTAAAAGTAAGTTTAATCAAATTATTAAATAAGCTAAAATTTTGATTAGATTAATATGAAATTTTTAATGAAATATCAAGATTTATTTTAAATTTACAAAATAAATAATTTTACTTTTTGAAGTAAAATTTAAATATAAAGATTCATGTATTTGTATGATATTCAAAACAGATCCATTTCACTAGATGTAAGTTTTTTTTATTTTAATTAAGTTTTATTCCAGCTGGTCAATATAAATTATTATGGGAAGGCAATCAAGAGTATGAATCCTCTAAATTTTTTCATGACAAACTCAAATCTAACAACAGATTACATCAATGAAGGGATTATACTGATTAAAATATTATTTAGCAATTATATTTAACAGAATGATATCAGACTGCTCATAGTCTCAGAATAACTAATACTGGGGAAATGTTACTTTTAGAAACTATACTCAGTTAGGGAAGAGAGAACTATAAATTTAAAACCCCATTGTTCAAATTTAGACTCTTTTCAATCTTACATTTAACTAGACAACTTTCAGGTCATTCGCAAGAATTCCAGATGCCAATCTTCTTCAGCTGAGCTTGGACTCGACAGCCTTATGTCCATTCACTGTTGCTGATAATATAACTAAAACCTTTTAATTCAGTAATGCTTATATTACCTGTGATAACACAGATTATGGAAAATCTATTGGTTTTCTTTTTTCAGTCTCTTAGAAATCTGATTTAGCAAAGAGGACTTTGAATATCTTAAAAAAAGCCTTATTTTATAATTTATCATTTTTGCTAATGTTACTATGGAGCATTTTAGCTCAAACATTATAATGTTTCAAGCATCTTCTACTAATCCTTTATTTTGGATTGATAATGTTACTACCAACAATATAACATAAATTTCTCCCTAAAACTATCACTTTCAACTTTCAGGTTCGAACACTGTATTAATTACAAGATTTAGAATGTATAATTCGAATACCCAAGCAAGAATTGTGTTTTTTATGCCAGGAGCTCCTTAAGTATATGTTTATGATTGGATTTTCATGAATAATACGCGTAAGTATTCCCTAAAAAATTCTTAAATTAATTTATAGTTGATTACAATGCTAATACCTTCTGTATTATGAAATGTAGTTCTGGTAGAAACACTACAGTGATAACTTTATCAAACCTTTATTTTGCAAATAATGTGCTTCACTCAAATATGGGTTTCCAACAGGATATCGCCATATAAAAATATAGAGTCATTAATTCCACATTTGTCAATGAAAGTCAGTATATTTTTAACCTTTTAAGTTTATATAGGCATTTCGTCTGAAACTCAATACTTTGCAATATTTAAGAGCCAATCCATAGAATTTAGTAATGTTACTTTTAAGGATATAAAGTACAATGATGATATCAAAGCAAAGACTAATTTTTAACTATTTAAAGTAATTTTCTGTTTAATATATATGACATATTTGATAAGATATGATTAGCTCTCTCTCACAAACTCCTCAATATCTTCAATTATAAAAGATGTGAGAGTAATAACATCTGAGGTTAATTTTTTACTATTTAAAGGTTATGCTTTGATGCCAGTAATAACAACTCTTAACTCAACTAATTTCTTTGATATTACTAATCTAATGATTGACTCGAATTTCTATGAATCTTAAAATCAAATTCTTACTTATGAAGGGTTTACATTCTTTTATTTATTAATACAAAGATTAAATTAAAATAGTTAATTCCTAGGAAATGTGAAAATGAGAATCATAAACTCAACTTTTTAAAACATAAACTTTTTGTCTGGAGGTTACATAATATATTCTTCACAAAATACTATTAGAGCTTTAGATGTTATAAATTCAACATTTACTATTACTATATTCTAAATTTATTTTCAAATCTTGAAGAATAGAAAATATTAAGATTATTCAGTTAGGACAGATTATCTTAAATTAAACATATAACATTTTTATTAAAAAGACAAAAAGCTTTTACATTAATTTTATATTTATTGACAATGAAAAATATGAAGTTAAATATTTTCTCAATTATTTATAAAGACTGTGAAATTACAAAAATTTTATAATCAAACCAAATGAAACTATCATTGTTTAAGTTAATCAATTCTGAACTAATTTCCTAAGTAAATTTCATTTTAAGTTTAATATTGATAGAGGCTAAATACAATTATAATCAGGAGACTCAAACTTTCTTTCTACTCCAACTAGGCTTAACGTGTATAATTGCAGCTTTTTAAGGAATAGACCTATTTTAGATGCTTTATTCAGAATATCAACTAACACAAAGCTTATGGTTTACGATTCTTTGTTCAATGAAACCTATTCAATTTTATTATTTATTCCACGTCAAGAGGGTCAATTATTTTGGCAGATTTCAGAGCATCATAAGCTGACTTCATAAACTGTAATTTCACGAACAATTTTGCAAAATATGGAGGAGTATTTTACACTCATTTTGAATCCTCTTTGACCTTTTAAAAGTGCCTGTTCTTGAACAATTCAGCTTACCAAGCATCTATAGGAAATGTGGAAAATGAAGGCTTTTTTAATATTTAAGACAGTATTATATAGGATAATTACGCATCTCATTCTATCTTATTTTCGATATCTGATTCATAAACAAACTTCTCGAAATTATAATTAAATTAATACTATTAAAAAATTGTCAAATGTAACAATTAGGAATAATTAATAAGTTAGTACCAAGGAGTTAGTGCTTTTATTAAATTGCTTTGTTAAATTTAGAAATTTAAATTATAGTTTTTAATTTAGCATTAAATAGCAAAAAAAAGAAGTTAACTATTAGAATTCACACTTATTATTGATTTTATAGCGTTTGATAGATTAAATAACTTATTTTTAGTTTTTAGTAATTTAGATATCATTTCAAAGTTGTAAAAATTAATTTGAAAATATAGCTCATTGTTTATTTAAAATATTTTTCTACCATCAAATATTGAATTTATAACCAGATTTCATTCATGATGAGCTTGTTCACTTTGAGAATGAAAGTACTGAAGCTTAGCAAACAGTTACAAGCACAATAAGTATCAAGAAAAATAGGATAAAATTTGATTTTTTCAATTAAATTATTAAAGATTTCTCAAATAATTCCCATTTAAAAGTAGTTTGGAAATTTCAAATGGAACTTACATTTAAAATTCAAAAAACTTTATGAACAGCTACTTTGGGTATGTAAATATCTACGACACAAAGTTTAATAATTTAACAATAAGTTAGAATGATTCTTCTTTCATTAAAATTCATAAAAATAACACTTTTTATCTAAATAATTGTTTCATGATAATTACATCGACTTAATTAAAGACTAATAATACTTAGTTTAGTAATAAAAACTTATAATTAATTATATTGTCTAATATGTGGAATTATTGTATTCAATAAAATAATGACTAGACGTTTAAGGGAGGGAGGGAAAGCTACCTACCACCAAATTATTAACAAGAGGGCCACACCCATACAATTAAATTATGTAATATATATTTGATACATCATTATCATCATGTATACAAATATCTTTCTTTTTAAACATCTGTAAGCTTTCATATCTTGGCAATATTTCTAATTTTGTCTTGGGAATTAGATTAATTATCTAATTTATAAACATCGTGAATTCAATTTTTTTTTCTTCATTAAAATTATTTTTTAAAATGCAAATGTTAGTTGGATTAGTAAACCATCTTTTGACACTAATAATAAATAATTTATTTTTATATACTTAAAAAAATACTTTGATTCAATTTTATTCGGGGTTTTGAATATCAGTTACGATTATATGGAGAACATTAATCCTCAGTATTTATTAGAGACTAATTTGGAATCAAACATCTAAATGGATAATTTATTTTATTGATATAAATATAGGAATTATGAATTGATTTATATTGTTAATTTATAATACTTCATTCTCAACGCTTAATATATTGTAGAAATACATTTGAATTTGGAAAATTAATTATAAATATATTTAAATAATTTAAAAATAGTGGCTGTTAAAGTTGTCCAATTTAAACGATCTCGGGCTCATTCGATAGAGAATTAAAAATTAGCTGGACTTTACTATTGGCGGTACTATTTTATCGCATCCCCAGAGCGAGATAACTTGACATTAATTAATCAACTCAAAATTCATTAAATTATCCCCTCACATTAAAGTCAAGTTTTCTCGCTCTGGGGATGCGATAAAATAGTACCGCCAATAGTAAAGTCCAGCTAATTTTGAATTCTCTATCAAACGAGCCCAAGATCGTTTAAATTGGACAACTTTAACAGCCACTATTTTTAAATTATTTAAATATATTTATAATTAATTTTCCAAATTCAAATGTATTTCTACAATACAACTGTTTGATATAGTAAAGTCTTCAATCTAATTATCAGGATCAATTTTATTTATTATTTTGTAATTAATCAACTATTTCAAATGTCACTTTTAAAGGATTAAATAATAGACTAATTAGAATAGATAGTTCTTCGGTAAATCTTTAAAATTGCACTATTTAAGATATCATTAGTCCAGCTGATTTTTTAGTAGAGATTAAAAGATCTGAAGAAGTGAAATTTAATCAAACAATCATTAAAAACTACAACACTAACTTCTTAGAATCAAAAACTTCAAACATAGAAATTTTCTCATCAAAATTTTCAAGTAAGTTCAGAATTATATAATATGCTTGATATAGATTTGAAGATATAAGATAATGTCTATTCAAGAGCAATTTAGTTGGAAAATGGAATCATACAAATATAGGGGACTTGCTCCAAACATTATAATTTATATTATTTGCCTAAAATTATAGGAAAAAATATACTAATCAATATTAAATTTTACTCCCCCTTTTCACAACTATTTTAAAAATATGAAGTTTTTTAGGTTTACAAATATCCCTAGTCTCATTAAATATTATAATTTTATAGCTAAATATTTTAGATATAAATTGATGCGACTTTCATGAAAATATTCGAATTTCTATTAAAATATAAGAATTTATATAAGTTTAAATAAGTAAGTTTTGTTCATAAATGATGAAAGATGTTTACTTTCTAGCTTGAAATGAATCCAGTAGAATAATTCAACATATTAAATATTAGGAACTATGTCTCAAACCTATTTGTCGGCATGGATGATGGTTTGCATATCGGCCCCCATGCCTTCGTGAGCTCAAACTTCCCTATTATATCGTATATCTACTTAGATGGTGAAAAAGATTTGATTTAAATTGATAAAAATATTTTTATGCACATGATATATATTAATTCCCTATCAAATATATGACTCATTCTTTAGCAATCTTCAATCTGATTTGTATGGTGGAGTTATCTCATTAATTAATTCAGACCTCTTTGTAAATAACACAGAAATGTCTAACAATTAAGCAGTTATTGGAGGGTCTATAGCATTGTTTTGTTCAAAATGTAATTTTAACTTATGCCATTAATTTTACTTTAGCAAAATATTGTGAATACAAATTAACTAATAATAAATTCATAAGCAACACAGCAAGTTAAGAGGGAGGTGCAATATCATATAACAAATACAAGCCAATATAGTTAATAGAAAATATTTACCAAGGGAATTACGCTCCGTATGGATTGAACATCGCAGGATATACTCTTGATGTAAAAGTCATTAGCTATACTTAAATAGCTATTGCGAGTTCTTAACTATATTAAGGGACAATTCTTGTAAATGTAGTTGATGAAGATGGAAAGCTGGTTACAAACGACTAAACTTCGTAAGTCAAAATATGGATCTTAAAATTACTTGTAGCGTAATAAAAGTTTAGCCAGTATCAGCTGATACAGTTGTTAACGGAAAAATTTAAGTTCTAGTTTAGAATGGATAGGCAATATTCGATTAGCTATATTTTGAAGGAATTCCTGGGTCTTAGAATGTCTCATTTAGATTTACCATATCGAATTTAAACTCTGACTATATAAGCTCTATATTTTAGCAGTAAAATAAAAGTGTCTCAAGCATCAATCAGGATTTCATATACTTTGATTTTAGGACATGCATAAGTGGAGAGGTATCTAATTAAAATAAGTGTCAAATATGTGATTAAGGATTATATTCTTTATTTCCAAGTTCATAGGTTTGCTATGATTGTCCAAAGAATGCTGAATGTAATGGAGGATTTAATATGAGTCTTAATAAAGGGTACTGGAGATCTTAATTTTACTCAAGCAAAGTTATTCAGTGCTTCAATGAGAATGCTTGTAAAGGAGGGTAGCTAAATGATCCTGAATTAATTCTTAGCGGACAAGTTGAAAGCTATGATTAATGCTCTCAAGGGTACACAGGAAATTTATGTAGCATTTGCAAAAATGAAAATGGGACATAATATTCTCGATTTAACAATTATGAATGCTTTTAATGTCCGTCTAAATTGGCAAACTCTCTCAAGATTATTGGAATATTCTTTGCTGTTTTAATAGGACTAGGAGTTATAATATGGGTGAATTTGAGAAGTGAAAAAGAAAGCTAGACAAGTGTTGTATTAAGAATATTCATTATTTATTTTAATATTTCTGAGTTACATCTAGATTGTAACTTCAACAGCAGCTTTTAATCTGTCCTGGCCAAAATACCTACAGAACTTCTTTGGTATGGTATCAACGGTCGGTGAAGCTGCTGAAAGCACAGTTTCCCTAGATTGCTTTATTTATGACTATGGACTTTCTGAATATGGAATCTCAATATTTTACATAAAAATATCATCATTAGCTGTAGTGCCTCTTATTATGCCCATGATTTTTGTTGTAATATTTCTGGTTATAAAGCTTTTTAAGAGACTAGGTGAGTAAACATATAAACGTTATGTAATTGTTGCATCAATAACCACTTTGAATGCAGTTCATCCAACCATAACTAAGTTGACCACAGGTTTATTTTATTGCATGGAGTTAGAGGATAACGAATTTTTATTTAATAAAAATAATTAATTTCAAAAATTAAGTAAATGATTTGAACTAAAATAAATTAGCCCAGTTATAAAGTTTGAATAAATTATTAAAAAAATACTATAAAACAAAGATAAAAGCAGTTTGCATTATAAAAATTAAAATAAATAATAGAAAACCTTAAAATATATATAAAATAAATAATTTAAATTTAATCAGAATACAAAACTTTAAGTTACTAGCAAATGAAATAATCAATTTAAAGATTTATTAGATAATTATAATCTTAATAATTTCTAATTAAATATAATTTCTCCTACTATGACCCTCCCACTTCTTTAAAAGATTTCATTTATATTTATTATTTTATCTTCTATGTCTGAATTCTTTTTTTCTTGACATATTTCTTGATTTGAAAATACTATTTTATGCTTTGAAACATGATAATTGTTAAATTCTTACACTTTTTTTAATACTTTTTAAATTTGTAAATTTTACAAGTTTCCCTTTGCCCTTCAGCCTTTATTGATACATCTCAATAGGGAATCTAATTTAAGATTCACTGTCATTTGACTTTAGCTAAATATCTTAAAATGCTTTTTATACTAAATTCATTTACTTTATTTTAAAATCTTTAAAATCCCCTCTTTTCTCCCTAAATTCAATAATACAGTCCAATAAATTAGTTATATAGTTTAGCTAGCAGTAGAAATCTTACTCTCATTTTAAAATTCCCTTTTTAGTAATCCGATAGCGTTTTTGAATATGAGCAATAGTATTTGCCAAAATTATTTAAGTAATTTATTGGACTATCTTAGTGAAATATATAAAATTATGTGATATAGTTATTTTTTTTTAAATTTATGATAGCTGGTCTATAAGGCATTTTAAATTATTCAGCGAGAGTGAAATGAAAGAGGATTTTATAATATATTCCTTTTGGATCAAGTATCAACAAATACTGATCGACATAGGGAAGCTTGAAAATTAACAAAGTATTATAGCAATAAAAAGTGAGAACCTAAAAAGAAATAATCATGTTTTAAAGCTCAATATAGTATTATCAGATCAAGAAAAGATGTCAAGAAAAAAAATCGATTCAAAAATTATTGATAAAATATTATATAATTTAGAGTTTTTAATTAATTGGGAGAGGGTTTCGATTTTCGAGTGGTAAATGATTATAACATATAATTTTGCTAATAAATTTAATTTCAATAGTTTATAATTAATTTTGGCTTAATGAAGATTTAGAAATTAGATGCTGGCAACCTGAACATATAGCTTGGGCAATTGGCCTCGGAATTCCATTATTTTTAATTTGGATTGTTGGATTTCCATTATTAGGATTAATTTACTTGTACAAACGACGATTAGCTTTACAAGATCCTATGATTTTAAATTAATTAAATATTAATTTTTAGTCGCTTTAGAATATTATATCAAGGTCTAAAGAACGAATATTTCTATTGGGATTTCCTGAATCTCTCCATCAAAACTTTTGTCGCCTTCACAAACGTTTATTTGAACTTACAGCCTGACATATTTAAGTCGTTAGTAGTTCTCCTGGTTATAGCTTTATTCCTACAATATCAAAAAAAGACTCAGCCATATAAAAATCCCTTAATCAACTAACTGGAATATAATGAATATATGACAATTTTAGTGACATTTTTTGGCTCTCTCTTTTTTGTCTAAGACGAGATTGACAACTTTATACGAGTGCTTGCTTTCGTAGTTATTATTATTTTCAATGTCAAATTCTTGGTGCTTTGGATCTATTGCTTAATTTAGACTTTTAAGCGCTACAGATTTGTTAGATAAGTTTCTTAAATTATGAGAATGCTCATTTTATCTCGGGATGAAAAAAAACTAGAACAGGAATTTACAAGAACATATTAAATATTAATTTAATTTATTATAATTAATAGAAATTTCTTTCGAAAAATATTCTTTTGATAATTATTGAGATTTTGTTCATAAGTCGAGGAATAATAGATTTCTAAAACAAAGACAGAATAATCTAACCATAAAGTTATAAATTTAACTTTGTTGAGCCTTATCTTAAATTTTATCAGTAATTAAAAGAAAAAACTCTAAAAACAAAAGTATTTGAATTTTTATATTTCAAATTGAAATAAATATATGCTCTATTAATATAGTTGCCAAATTTCAATGGCTTTATAAAAATTATAATTGTAGGAATACATTTGATTTGGGAAAATAAATAATAAATTAATTAATTAAATATTAAATTTGTGGCAGTTAACTTTCTGGAAACCTAGACAATATGGTACTTGTTCGATAGAGAATTAAAAATCAGCTGGACTTTACTATTGGCGGTACCCCTCTATCGCATCCCCAGAACGAGTTAGCACGACTTTAATTTTTGGTGATTTGTTTAGTTGATTTTGATGCCAAAATTAAAGTCGTGTTAACTCGTTCTGGGGATGCGATAGAGGGGTACCGCCAATAGTAAAGTCCAGCTGATTTTTAATTCTCTATCGAACAAGTACCATATTGTCTAGGTTTCCAGAAAGTTAACTGCCACAAATTTAATATTTATTTAATTAATTAATTTATTATTCATTTTCCCAAATCAAATGTTTTCCTACAATAATATTAAAAATCTTAAAATTATTTATTCTCTTCATTAAATTCTATAAAACATGCTCTTAATTTTTATTAATTAGCATTAATAAACCAAAGTTTTATATTATTATTTACATCTGAAAGTCAGGTTTTTAATCAAAAGAAAAAAGCAAAAATTAATACAATATAAAATTCAAGCAATCTTTATGATTTCTCTGATAAAAAAGAATCTGAATAAAAACCCTAGAAAAAAGTTATCAAAAAGCAATTAAAGTTTGAATCTGAACATCGCGACTAAGCTTCTTTAAAAACAATTAATGCTTCAATTATTTCACATAATAAGAACGAAAATAGATGGTAAAGCATTCAGAAACCCTTTAAAAGGTTTTTATGCTATTTAATGGTTTTATTATAAATCTTTGAAAAGAAGAAATCATAGAAAAATACTAAAATAATGTCTGAAACTATTTTATAACCAGGGGACATATTTCAAAGCCCCAAAAGTAATAAAAACTCAAAAAGAATAAAATAAAAAACACATACTAAAGTGTATGAAATTTAGTAAAATAAAATAATGGATAATTCGAACTAGATTTTTTTTCTTTATTTAAAAAATAATTTAAACTCTTGTTAAACAAATGAAGAGTACGATAATTACTAAGTTACCAATTAGAAATAAAAAAAATCACAGTTTAAATTTTATATACTTGTTCTAAAATATTTACACTCCACCCCTCCTCATACAATCTCCTCACTTTAAACCGAGTCATCCTTCATCACCCTATTATTAATCAATTTATTCGAATTTTTTTTCCTTCATGAGATTAATTTAACTTAAACATTATATTTTTTTGTGATATACAAGTGTACTTAATCAAATTCTCCATATCCGTTGACATTTTCTGAGCAAAAGATCCTTTAAGAAAGAGCTTATATTCAAATTTAAAGGAAATTTCATAATAAAAATTTGGTTGACAATTATTATTTTTTTTAACATTAAATTTTATTTTATATCAACTTCATTTTTCATTGTTCGATAAAACAGTCATTTAACTATATTATAATTCTCTAGAACTTTTGCAATTATAAACTATTATTTTAAACAAAGTCAAAACAATTATATGACTGTTCTTCCGAATTATGAAAAATGAAGTTTATTAAATATATTATAATTTTTATGAATAATAATTCATTATAATCTATTTTATTTTTATATTGAAATTCTTATTAAATTTGAATAAAAATATATTTTATAAGATCTTGAGCCCCAAAAAAAGGTCGATAGATATATTAAATTTAAAAAATAAATTTTATTATATAACCAAGAATGTCATGATTGATTAGGTAAGATACACCTTATGAAGTGAAAAAAAAATTAATACTAGAAAGTATTTTAAAGAGTGGGAGAGGTGTCTCTATTTATGGTGGGGGAGGTATATCTCGATTTAGAATAGGGATGGGGAATCTCGACTATAACATATATTCATTATAATTAGTTTCATTTACGGCCAAAGAGAATATAAGGCAATCAAGACAATTAACAATAGGATCTATCTAAATTTTAATTTTTAATGAAAACATTTAAATGTAAAATAATAAAATATCTAAATTCAATCAGTTATTTTGACGGCGTATTAATTTTAAATCAATTATTTTTCTTTAATTTCCAATTTATTATATTGATAAATTTTGCGATATTTTTATCCATTAATTTCTTTCATAAACTTTATAATTCATATATATACGTAAATTCGTATATTTATATTTTTCTGGCTTTTTATCATTTTTAAGAAGATTTAAGTTCTGAAATATAAAAATAGTAAAAAATAGATTAAAATTGTCTTTAAAACAATTATCCCAGATAATTTCATGGTATATAAAATAAATAATAATTATTAAAAAAGATATTGATTAAAAAATTAAGGATTAACTTGGTATCAAAAATGTAGAATATTCGTTATATTATCAGAAAAAACACTTTTACTTACATTCTCTTATTATAAATTAAAAAGATATTTAAAATACAAAAAAATATTTTAAAATTGATCAATCAATCTATCAAAAAACTATTATTATAATTTTAGTGTAGTTTACTATAAAACTTAATTTATTATGTATCTTGCTTTAAGCATTAAAAAGTTAAAACTGCTCGATAGGACAATTTTATAACTAAGATTCAAATTCTTGCTAAGGTAATAATATATTTTAAATTAAAAAAATTCTTAATTAACAACTAAATAACGTCAATATATAAATATTGATGTATTTTATATATTAAAAATAACTTTATATATTGGTTTTAAATTTTTGAAGATTGCTTAAACAAAATGTGTGGGAGTTGCACTTTTTAAAGTGAAATGTGTAATTCATGTTATAATTAAGAAATGATTATGGATCAGGGCAATTGTAAATTTTGTCCAGCAAATTAGTTTTAAAAAAACTACACTTGCTAAAGTAATTTCAATAACTTTAAGAATTTTAGATTGAAATACTTAAATTTTTAAGTTCAATTTTTATATTGTTCATGCACTAATGGATTTTGTATGAGGGATAATGTATGTTTTGGTTGTCCATCAGCATCCCAATTTTTCGATCTAAATTTGTTATTATGTGTCACAAATTGTTCAGCAACTTAAGAAAAAGTTACTTTACTTAATCACCCTAGCCTTAATTTTACTTTCAAATATTAATTATAATAGATAAAATCCCAAGAGTATTTTTTTTAAGCAATTGTGAATATGATAAATTAAAAACTAGACTTTTAATAAATTTAATAACTGGAAAAATGAAACCCCATTAAAAGAAATACAAAAGTAGGTAGCAAGTGATAATATATTTCTTCAAATCTATTTTAACAGAACCATCCTAGTTTCAAGAAGCTGTTCATCCCATCCCTGATCAGGAAGATGTATCTCTGTCGTGAATGGTGCAAGTGGCCAAACTTCCCTTCTGGAGCTGTGACTTAGGGATCTTTGCTGGAGGCTTTATTTGAATGTTGGAGATAAACTGAGGAACCAATGCTAAGCCACCTCGACCTCCTTTCGACCCTCAGGGGCGGCCTCGACTTTGTCCACAATGCTGTCAAAGGGAGGGATGAACTGCTTGGTCCTGACCTTATCATAGTAAGAGACGATTTATGCAATTCTGGCGTGGGTCTACTTGCTAGGGTCTCCAATGTCTATAATCGAATTTAAGTTTTTAAGTTTCAATCTTAATTAATTAAAATAGGGCAACTATTTGAACTATAACTAAACCTTTGATTTAATCTATTAAACGATCAAATTTTAAATTTACAAAATCTCCCAGACTTTATTGACTTCGAGTTTTTCAGCGAAGATTGAGCTAGTGGGGGGAACTTAAGGTCATTCGATAGCCCTTTCAAAACTAGGAGGAATTTGGGCTTTCGGGGCACACAGAACACGCCCTGGCGGAGTTGCGCTCGATTTACTTTTTCACTATAATCAAAATTATAAATATATATATTTAATTAATTAAATGATAATCCCCAATGTTAATTGGAAAAAGAACTAACCCCTAATCAGACCTCCTCGAGGCTCAGGTGGCGAGGGCGACCAAGGAATAGGCGAATTTGCTGGTGACTCATGCCGACATTAGGAATTAGAAATTATAGTCATTAGGGGTGCCTAGAACATCCTTCCTGAGTGACTCAGGATGGCAAGCTTGTTTAACCTTATGGTGGAAAAGCGTTAAGTTTTCTCTCTAGCTTAGAGGAATTCTCTTAACAATTTCCTAATAGCACTAGAGGAAATCCGTGAGGGTGATAGCGTCACTCGTCGAGGGGGGCTCTAATGTACATCCCCTGGAGCTCTTTTTTATTGATTCTTTTGGTTCTCTTAGTCTTTCTGGAGTTATTAAGGTGTCCGTTAAGAATTTATTAATTATTTCTTAGGTTGTTTTATTTTCTCTAGAAATTCGCTGATCTACTTTTGTAGTTCTGGAGACAGGCAGCCCACTGATGAAGTATTAGACTAAGAATCTTTACATTCTTGGCTTTTTCTCTCTGAGGGTGTCCTCTCCATCTGACCATCGAATAGTCTTATTGTCTTGCCCATGAAGGTTTTTGGGTTAGCCGTTGGGGTTTTCGCTTATAGGTAGTCTAGGAGGCCCCTACCTCCGACATCGGTCGCGTCATCCCTAATAGGAATTGTCCCTCTTACTCCTTTGGTCTCGTCCCTCGTTTCGTCATACAGCACATTTTTATCATAGTTGGCGTCCCTGGGGAAGGTGAGCCTGTGCATCGAGAGTCATAGTTCTATAGCACTGTCCACCATCTCCTGGAAGTGAGTGACTAATCTGTGCCCAAAGATGTTGTTCGCAATGTCATGCATCTCCTTTGAAGACCTCTGGAAGGTCGACATGCTGTCGAGCAGGCATCGGAGCCTGGTCTCGAAGATGGCCTCCTTAGGTAAGTGCGATGGCTCTAGTTGGGTCCGGAGGGTGGGTGGCAGCAGCTGGGGGTCTAGTTCCACCGATTAGGAGGACAGGAAGGGTATTATCCTATGTGATATTAAATTCTCATGGCTCAGCATCTTAAATCGCAGTTGTAGGTTAAGACAATAATGATTAGGGGTTTATATACAAGAATAAAATTTAATCAGATCTCACATTAAAAGTTGGTTACTTTTCGATCTGTGAAGACCCCCCTATATATATTAGTGCTACTATAATAGTATTTATTTTAAATTCAATTTCAATTTATTTCAAAAATATACTCTTGGGGTTTTATTTAATAATATTGCAGAGGTAACTTTTCTATAAAGCTTATAAATAATCTATTTTTATAGATGCTAATATATATGTAAATTCAACTTCGGACTCAGCATATGAATTAGGCACATTTTCTCATCCATTTAAAACTTTATGGGCAGCATTGGTTGAAACTTTAAATGTTTTGGATTCTAAGAAAAATCAATATAATAATTTTTAATTTAATTTTATCACACTATCCTACTTAGCGAGAATTCAATTCACTATGTTACTACTTTTAACAAGATATTTATCATATAACAAACTAATTTGACAATAGCGTAAGAATAACTAAAAAACTTATTCATATAATTTTACAGGACATATTAGCAAGATTCTACAAATTCAAATAATATGGCTACTATATACACTGATCCACTGCTACAGTATCAAAATTATAATTAAATTTATTTGTAAGATATTGATTAAAATTCCTAACAAACACGATTTATACTGTTCAAACCCTAAAACCTCTTCATGAGTTTTATAAGTGTTTTGATTGATGAGGGTAATGCTGGGGATTAGGGTTTATTTAAATCATGAAACATCATTTTCACTCTAGTTATAATATTTTGAAAGTTTTTTTATTATCAATTTTTTTTATAATCTAATTATATTTGCTCATATTTATATGCATGTTATAGCTTTTTTATTTGAAAAGCATTATTATGATTGACATTTTTTTCTATTTTACATTTTTTTCATAAGTTATCACTTTAAATGATTGTTTTTATGCTAATTGATGATTGCATCATTTCAAAAATTTGAAATTTTTGAACTATAAATTTTGAAATTTTGATAATTGATAATATTCAAAATCAAATTAATTCTCTCTTTTCTTTTAGCTTGCGATCTTAATTAACATATTTTCATTCAATACAAAAAAGTTTCATCACATATGTAATTTTTTAATATAAAATATGCATAAAATTAGGTGATGGATAGCAACAATCATTTCATGTTTTTGTTAAAAAAGTATAATAAATGGAAATCAATCTTTAAATTTTGTATTTAAATTTTGCATAGTTTGGTAGAAACCTATTAAATATGGGTATCTTATAGGAGGCCAACCCTCTATAGAGAAATGGAGAAATTTAATGAAAACTGTAACAAGTTTCAGATATGGATTTCCAATTTAACCGATAAAATTCCATTAAATTAGTGCTAAATGTCCTTAAATTTAATTAGTACTAGTACTAAATTAGTTTAATTATTATTGGTACCAATTTAATTATACCTTACTAAAACTTAATTGGTACCAAAGAATATTAAAAAATGGAGTCTAAAGATATTATAAGAAATTGTTTTCATAAATTAAGAAAGTTTAAGCAATTAAGTAAAGCAAACAAAAAATGCAAATTAACTTAAATTTTCTTATTTGATTTATTTCTACACATTATAAACAAAGATGAAGAGATAATAAAATACAAAAGAAAGAAAATCTACACCATGAAAATAGTAAATAAAATTGAATCTAACATAGATAATGAAATTAATAAAAAAGAAACCCTAATCCATAACATAACTCTCATCAATCAAAACACTTATAAATTCATGAAGGGGTTTTGGTGTTTTGATTGCAGTTAAATTTAATTTATATATAATAAAGATTAAAATGTTATGAAATTTATTAAATTGCTTAATTAAATTTATTTAAAGAATATTAAACTCCACGAATTTTGACTTAGATAGAAAATACAATCAAAGTAAACCTCCTCTAACACAAAATGAGGTCAATAAAATATAATCTCAAGGGTAATTTCTAATTGTAAGGAGTAATGTTAACTTTAAAAATATAAAATTTACAAGTAAGTTCTATCTTTAATTAAAATATTCATTCTTTTTCATTATTTATAAATATTTAGTTTAAGATCTTTATCAAACAAATTAAAAGTTTTTTATATTAATATTTAAGATTTATTAAATTATTGCTTAAATGTGAATTAAATTGTATATTTCTAAATAATTATGTTTAATAATAAGTAGCAATATTATAATTTTAGATGATTTTAAGATTTATAATGAAAATCAAAGGCTTTTCTATTTTTATGATATTCAGCAAAGAAATATTAAATTTTTATAATTTATATATAATTATATCACTTTTGATGTAAGTATAATTTGAATGTACAAAATTACTATAGAACATAATATTCCACTTATATGGTAAAGTAATTTAAAAGCCTTAAATATTAAATTATTAAGTAATTCATTATTTTTCCACATTTAATTATAATTTAAAATAAAAATGATTGGAAAAGTATGCAAAATAATATATAAAAATTCCAATAGATCATAAAAATAAATTATTTTATATTTATTTATATTTTATTATAGATAGTAAAGTATATAAAAATGTGCTTCTAAATAGTTTAAATTCCTTTACAAAATTTGAATTATTTAATGAATATATTTAAATATTATTTTATTCATTAAAAAGAATAATGATATAATTGAAAGAAATATATTAATATAGTGATTTGAATGCTAACTTTAAACCCTATTACAATATACATTTTGAATTCAATTCTGATAACTGACTGGATTAATGAGGGTATTATTATCACAACAGATTGCTCGCAAGTATCTCCAAATGTTTATAACGGAGAAGTTGTTTTGAGAAATTATACACAAATGGGAGAACGATATTTAACCGTCTCTCTACCTATTGTCAATATTTTAACACACAATAATTAAAAATTACTTAACATATAATAATTATAATGTTACCTTAGATTAAGCTACTTTTAGATCTTACACAACTTTAAATGTCTCATAAATTTTATTATTTCTAATTATCGAATAAATAATAATGCTATAATAATTTATGACGCTTCCCCTTTCTAAATATACGTAGATGTTGTACCGCCATGTTGGTCGGGAACTAGAAATCAGACAAAAAACAGCAAATTTACAAATATTTACGTGACTTGCGACTCCTAAAACATGCAATAATCTGTTTCTCTATATTTTGGGGTTGTTTAAAACATAGCGCAAATGAAAATTACAAACGCTACTTAGCAATTTGAAAATATGACGTTTGAAAATGCATTATCTCGAAACAATTTTCTAAGAATATAAACAAGACTTTCCCCGGTAGAGGTTGTGAACCTTACTTTTATAAATACAACTTAAATGCTAAACTATTAAAATATCTTCTCGATTAGTGGTTAAGCATTAGTAAAAGTTAGCAAAATCGGATTTTATAATTGTACAACATTTGGTAGATTATTTTTTTCGCCTGTATTCTTGGATACTATAATAGTAGATGATTTCAAAGCAATCAATAATACATGTAAGTTTAAAGTTATATAGAATTTTATATAGTGGATTAAGACTCAAATGTGTGTGGTATTTTCAAACCTGTCTTGTAAAGCAATCCCGTAAATTACACAGTCATATTAAATAATCTTTGGTTTGAAAACAACATTGATTTATATAAATTTGAATTCTCTATGTGCTTTATAATTATTTTTAACTTTCAATCCAGATTAAGCAATAATATATAATATTATTTATTATCGGCTCAAATTAAGTATTCTAACAAGATAGAGTATTCAATTAAAGTGTAGTATCAAACTCAGTTTTTAAAAACGAAAGTAAGAATTTCAAGCAATTTTAAAGCATTTTTATTAGAAATTAATTCATAAACTTCATACTTTGCTCTCTACCGATCCTAGAGAATAGAATTTTACAATGTTTCTTTTGAGGGTATAAAATATGGAGATACTTTTAGATAGGAAACTTATATGATTCGATATGATTAGCAGTAAATTAGTAATTGGAATTTCCATTCTGTATTTAATAATATTACATTCAAAAATTCAGAAATTGTTTTTCTACTGTTTAATGGTTTTGCAAATAACACATTAAATATCCAAGTTTCGGACCTACTGTAAGACGGTTTATCGACTGACCAATTCTTATAGGATAAGGGGTTAAAAACCCAGAGTTCTCTGATATTTCTTCTGGTATAAAGAACGAAATATTCTAGGGTTCTGTGTGTCTAAACCTGGTAAAAAGCACGGGATACTTCTCTGGAGCTGGTATGACGTTAAATGGTATCACACGATTTAACTTGGAAATCAGTATTGGTTAAATGGAAGAATGTAAGCGAGTTTGGACTACGGTCGAGTTTTGTGGTAACCACACCTGATGCTTACGGAGGGGAGGTCGGGAGAGTGACTACCCTTCAGTATTATTTCCCGTTAATATTTATTTCCAAATAACTTAACTACCTAAAATAGAATATCCTCAATGTAACTAATAAGCTAATAATGACGAACTTCCTTGCAGATTCAAATTATTACTTTGTTTATTTATTTTTTTACAAATGCGTATTAATCAAAGACTAATATAATAGAGATAGGAACTTTTACTTCGAATATAAATGCATAATTCTTGATATAAAACTCGACTTTTTCAAACAATGTATTTCCTTAAAAAGGTTCATTAATCTTAGGATAGTAAAATTCAATGATGCCAATCCATTTAAAGAATGTTGCATTTTATAATAATATTGGAGGCTAAATCAGATTATTGTCAGGAGATACAACGAAAAAGGATATTCCTACAATGTTAGTTTTAGAAAGCTGTAATTTCATACATAATAACCCAATGACATTATAAAGTTTATTTTATATAATATATTTGAGAGTTTTATAGAAGCTTGAAATTTATTTAGATGACTGATGCTCTAATAAATATTAAGACAAATACCAGAATTTTAATTTAAAATTCTTTCTTCCTCAATACTACCTCACTATTATATTTTATTTATTTAATCAAGAGGAGGAGTGATCTTAGCAGACTTTATGCAATCATAGGCTGAAATAATGAATTCTACATTTATTTAGAATTTTGCATTGAAAGGTTCAGTTTTTTTCGCTTAATATGAATCCCAGGTCACTTTTACAAATTCAACTTTTCTAAATAATAAGGCAATAATAGGAGGTATAGGACATATTGAAAGTGATGCTAAAGTTACAATGGATCAATGCATTTTTATCAATAATTCTGCGATTTGGTCTTCAGTTATAAGTTTGATCGATTCTCATTAACAAATTCAATGGGGCATTATTAAATTAAAATAAGATCAGCTTAATATTTTAAAAACATGGTTTAAAAATAATAATTATATAGTAACCCATAAATTTCCTCAATTTCTAATTCAGAATTTATAAACAATAATCCAAATTCATAAGAAGACACAATGCAATATTTGACTCCTATATATTAAGATTAGATCTATGATAAAATAAGAGCAATAGATTAAAAGAATCTATTACCATACACTTTTCAAATTAGAAAGTCAAATTTATAAATAAGAAATTGCTCTTTTAGGAATGAGGTAAATTTAATGAGCATGTATATATCTACTGTCCAACTTAAATTTTATTTTGTCTAATTTATGATACTTTTTTTAGAACGAAACACATGCCCCTTCCTCTAAACCCCCTTACTCCTTAAAACCCTTAAACCCCCTTCACCCATAAACACCCTAACCACTCCTTATACCCATAAACCCCTAATCCACTACACCACTCATTTTTACTCCATTTCATACAAAAGTTTTAATCCTCACAGTTTGATTCATTATATAGTGATAATTTTATAAATAAAAGATGATAATATTTTTTAAAAAAATTCTTCTTTTTTAACACAGAAAATAAAAAAAATTCCTTTATATAATTTTTAAACAGCTTCATAATTTTTTGTGTTTATACTTTTAATGGAAAATAATTTTTTATTATTATCTTATTAATTATCATTATTTTAACATAATAGTTATTACTAAAAGTCTTTATATTTAAATTTTAAATCTTTAATGATCTCAGTTAAGCCTATCTCAAACAAAGAAAATGATTAAATTATTTTAGGCCATAGATTTCTAGATTTTTAAATAGAAGCACAATTTCTTTTTCAAAATTATAAATTAATAAATTATTCTTTTTATGATTGTCTTAAATGTTTACAATATTTCATTCTTTTTATACCTAATATTTTTATATAAATATTTATAAAAATTATTTATGGGATAAGTTAAAAATTCGAGTTATAGATAAAAAATTCGAGTTATAGATATTATTGCATGAAAGTAACATAGAATTGTTATTTTGATAATTTTATTTGTTTAAAAAAGACTGAATTAGAAGATTTAAAATTTTATATATATATTTATAAAATCTTTTGGAATAAACTATCATGTTAAGATTATGATAATTAATAAGTTATTCATAAATATATTCTCCAATTGGAGTTTATGCATAAACTGATAAAGCTTTAAAAAATTTATGAAAAATATATTTAGAAGTTAATCTGTTAAGAAGCAATGAAGAAATTTTCAAATTTTATGAAATTTTATTTATAAGTATATTATTATATAATGATGAGATGTCAAGAAGAGAATTGTTTCATACTGCGCGGAATAAATATTTAATATAAAAGGGGTATTTATGGGGGTATGGGTGAGAAAGGGGATTTAGGGGATAGGTGAGTATGGGGATGTTAGAAGAAGGTGGGAATAATATGTTTGATAAGGGAGATTCTTTGTAGAGTAACGGGTACCGGTCGGGACACTTAATTATGTGAATATAAGTGAAAGTTTAATAGTACAGGATCATTAATCAATTTTTTCTACAATTTAAAGTACTTTTATACTAAATCAGACTTAGATAAGCAACTACACCTTCGCAAAAAGTGAAAAAGAAATTAATAATATATAGATGCCTTATTTAATAGATTCAAACTTAAACAGTAAAGTAGAAATAAGTAATGTCTTAATTCAAAATATTTCTGATATTAAAATAATGAGGATAATTGACACTCAAATCTAAATAATGAAATTTATAAATTTATAAAAAAATATTTAGTTAAAACAGAGTATTTATCTTTTTTTAAATATTTTTTATGATGAATACAAGTTTCTCAAATTTAACTTAAATAATTAGAAATGGGAAACTATTTTACTTTGACTCCTCACAAATATAAGCTCAAAATATCACTTTATTAAATATTTCAAGCAGTTATGATTTTATCATGTCAATATCAAGAATTAAATTTATTTTTTCTCTTTTTTTTTTTTTATAAAGATCGTAGGAAGTATCTTTTAATCGGCTAATTGTAACAAACTTTGATACAAGTTTTTTGCTTATTGATTCTTCAACAGTAAATATTAGTAATTCTTATATAGACTCATAAGTAGACTAAAGCAATCTATAAATAAATTTAGAAGTTACTAAACCAAAAAATCAAGTTCAAGGAATTTATATTAAAAATGGAGAATTAAATTTAGAGAGAACTTAATTTAAGAGATTAAAATCTAATACTTATGGGGGAGCTATACTTATTGAAAACTCAAATTCTTCTATTATTGTATATATTTATAATTCTATTTATTTATGAACTCATAATAAAAATATTAATTCAATACTAATAGCGAATTCTAGTACAATCAAGCTGATTCAGGCGCATCAATTGCATTTCTATGTTCTAAGTGTAAGTTAATTATTAATAAATTAAATTTATTTAAACCTTGAAATAAAACTTAAAAAATAAAAAGTGCAAATAAGTAATAATTTTTGCATTTATAGAGTATTAAGTTCATTCTAGTTATATTTTGTATATTTTTGGTTATGAAATATTCTTAAATAGAATTATTTAAATATAAAAATCCTATTTTTAGTTAAAGGGGTTTAGCCTAATATTGTGAATACAACTTGACATATAACAGATTCTACAATAATGTTGCATTTTCACAAGGTGGCTGCATCTACTACAACAAATATTTTTATTTTTTGTGAATAAATAAGTATAAATACAGGCCAATGGGTCTGGATTCAAACATTTTCGGTGAAAATAACTATGCATTATATGGCAAAGTTGTAGCTAGCTATCCAATCGATCTAAGAGTCATTAATTACACAAATTATCCAATAGCAAGCGGCTAAAGATATCAAGGGACCATCGAATTTGAGATAATTGACTTAGACAATCAATAATTAAATACGATTATTTCAAAACAGAATATTAAATAGGTCTGCATGTATTTTTATAATAAATCAAAGAGTAGCCATTGACACTGACAATTTTATTACAATTGAAGCGAATAGCTTACTTGGCTAAGTTTATGGAGAGACACTTGTTAGAACAAATATGGGTTATGGCCAATTTAACTTTCTTACTTTTTAATATCCACCTGGATCTCAGAATATGTAAAATTATACTTAAGTATATCAATCATCTAAAAACATATTAATATTCGTAATAAATCAACGATGGGAGTTTATGATTAATGATAAATTTATCAATAATAATAAAAAGAAACTTTTATTCGTAAAACACTATTAATATATAGTTTATAGAAATTAATTTAAAATAATTTGCACAAAAAATACAAAAAAATAATCTATCCACCCATTTAATAAATTATAATGCTTCCATTGTATTTTGGTTAATTTATTGGGCATAGGAAGGCAATAATAGAATTATATTAAAAAATAAATTTGTTGATTTTTACTTTATTCTATTCAATATTTTGATTAATTTACAATAAACATTTACTATATGAGAACTTGATATTTTAACTAAATGCAAATTTTAAATTATCTTCAACAACTATAAACAATGATTATATTACAACAATTCTTGACTAACAAAAGACTTTGCCTAGCTTTGGAAATATAAATCAGGCGGTTATAATGCTTGATTTTAGGAGATGCTTATCGGGTGAAATTAATATCAACAATCAGTAAGTATATATAATTTTTGACTTCTTTCTAAAGGTGTTAAGTATGCCAGCTAGGAACATATTCTTTAAAGAATTATAATTTTATGAAAATCTCATTACATTTTTTATAAAATGAATGACTCGTATAATTGCAATGATTGTTTGTCTAACACAGATTGCCTTGGTGGAAATTAGATAAAGCTCAAATCAGGCTTTTGGAAATCTAGCTTTTAATCTTAAAAAATTTTAAAATGCTTTAATGATGAAAGTTGTGCTGGTGGAATAATAGATGAAACAGATTAATCTCAAGCATAAATTGAAGAAAAGTTGTGCAATAAGTTTTATAGTGGAAATTTATGTGATTCCTGCACTGATTATGAAGGTGAAAAATTTACTAAGCTTTCAAATGGAAATTGTGGAAGGTGCCCACCAAGACAGGAAAATTTATTAAAGATATTGGGAATCGCATTAGCTATATTTTTAGCTGTTGGTTTTGTGATTATTATCAACTTGGCAAGAAATACAGAAAGCTAATTGAGCACTATTTCCAGAATCTTTATGAATTATATTCAAATTGTTAGCTCAACATCTGCCTATAACCTTGGATGGCCATCATATGTTAGTATAATATATTATTAAAATCTATGTTGCTTAATATTTAGGGGCTTATCAAAAGATAGGTGAAGCAACTTAAAGTTTTGTCTCAGTTGATTGCATACTAAAAGAAACACAAATGATTGATGAATATTTCATTGTGTACTATCTGTATGGAATTATTTTATCGATTATTCCATTCTGTATCATTTTTGCTTTTGCCTTTATTTTCTTAATACTTAAAGTCATTAGGAATAAAACTCTTGCAGAACTTAAGAGAGAAATCATAGTATGCTTTCTAGTTTTAGTTTATGCATTACATCCAACAATTACCAAGTACTCTGCAGGACTATTTTATTGTGTAGAATTGAATGAAAATGAGTATTGGCTTGAAGAGAACTTGAACGTTAGATGTGATTTTAGTTTAAATTAATTTTTAAATTCACCTTCTCATTAGAAATGGAGCAGAATAATCGGAATCCCTATAATTATCTTTTGGGTATCTATTCCAATCATTTTAGGATTATATTTTCTAAGACAAAACTCCAAGAATCTTTAGAATTAAAGTTTTCTCTCAACCTACAGAATGCTTTATTAAGGCTTTAAGAAAGATTATTACTATTGGGAGTTCTTAAACATTCTGATAAAAACATTCATAGTATTCATCAATGTTTTTCTAAATGTATACCCATAGATCTTAAAAGCTTTGATTATGCTTTTGATTGTATCCACATTTTTAAGATTTCAAATGAAATACCTTCCTTATGAAAATCCAACTTTAAATGTTCTAGAGTAATCTGAATACCTCACTATTTTGATAACATTCTTTGGTTCCCTATTTTTCTTATAAGATGAAATAGATGGAACAATTAAAACAGTTGTGTTTGTAGCAATATTAGGCTTCAATTTAAGATTTATTCTACTTTGGCTGTATTGCTTAACTTAGGAAGCAAAAATCAAACGAGTAGTGACGATTTCTTAATTTATAAAGAAAGTTGTACTTTCAAAAGTATAATAGAAACAAGAAGAGGTTTTTCATTCAACCAAAGCTAGCAGCAATAATATCAGTGCTTTTATTTTTGGATAAGAAAACCAATAATTTTCTATATTCTACTATTTATAAATAGTAAAACAAGCAGAATAGAAGGAAGCTGACAAAATAATCAAAAATGTCTGACTAATTTAACATTTTTGCTGTCATCCTGAGGGGAGTAACATGCAACGATTTATATATTTTTTAAAAAATAGAGGATTATAATAATTAACAATATTAAAAATAATAAAAATGTCAGATCAGAATATGCAAAGCAACTCACAAATAAAGTAGTTACAAAAAACATATCTGAAATTATTTTTTTTATATGTCGTACCTGGTAAGAGTGGTGGTGGCTCAATGAGAAGATTTCACAAGAGGCTGCAACGAAGAGGTAAAGGAAGTAACTGGATGATAAGAACAAATTAAAAAACTAGGTTAAAAGAGATAAAACTGATTTAAGATTTCCATTTTCTATTCCTATTATTACTATTTTTATTATTGTTAATCAAAATGTTATAATTCTCTAATTTTCAAAAAATATATCATAAATCATCAACCTAAAAATTGATGTCTAATAGAAACATGAAATCAAGAACTAAAATTTAAAATTCAAACTAAAATTCACTTACTAAACTTACCCCTCTAAAAGAAGAAAGTTACAAGAAAATAAATGGACTTAAATATACTTCAAGCATTTTATAACTTATTTTAATCCAATCAAATTAGTATTTATATCTATTTTTGAAAAAGATGAGTTGCCTACAGATTAAACTCCAAAAAATTATAGAGAACAAATTACGA
The DNA here is from genome assembly GCA_000711775.1 of Oxytricha trifallax. Lineage (NCBI taxonomy): Eukaryota > Ciliophora > Spirotrichea > Sporadotrichida > Oxytrichidae > Oxytricha > Oxytricha trifallax. The sequence continues at coordinate 26,926 of ARYC01017528.1, read as the reverse complement.
TAAAGCCTGTTCTTACTTAATAGGCTACTTTGAATATTATAAGACTTTAAAATAACATAAGATAATTCTTCTATATGCCTGTTAATTCTATAATATCAATAATATTTCAACTTTACAACAATAATTTTAATCAGCTTTAATTTTTTCCCTAATGTTTTAAAAGAATATTAATTTGATCAAACTAAGCTTTACAAATTTTATAAATTAATAAACACTTTTTGAAAGATATAATTTAACATTTTACTTAAATAATCACAAATCGAAATGAACTCCATAACAAAAACAACCATCCAAGCCTAAACTCCTAACAATAAACCTAAACAAGACTTTAATCTTAATATTATTGGAGTATAAATAAATATCTATATAAATATTTCTTTTAATTAATTAGCTGCTTTGTAAATAAAGTATCGGCATAAGACAGGTTAAAATTATTTAAAATTGTTCTTTCAATTCAATAATATAAATGAAATTTAATACTTTTTACCATATCTAAAGCTCTAGAATATTCCTGAAGTTAAATCACTTTAATTATAATATTTGAATTTCACAATTATAATGAAAAAGATAAATTAATGCTCTTGGCAACTTTTAAATTAAAAAAAAATAATTATTTATATAATGCACATAATTCAAACAAGTTTATATTAAAAAAAAGTTAATATATCTTAAATTTATAAATTGCATTTTGTTTTTATTATAATGGAAGAATCTTAAGAAAGAAAAAGCGTTGAAAGAGAGAGATACAGATCAAAAGAGAGAAAGAGCAAATTTGATGATCAGGAAAATGCGAAAATTCTAAATGCTTTGAGCTCTGATTTCCCCAGACTAAGCTAAATATGCCACGATGCAAAAAATGACGTTTCACAGAAAAGATTAGAGTAAAGTAGAAAGCATAAGTCTAGAGATTTTTAAATCATTCATACTTTTAATTGATTACCAAGCAGATATTCAGTCTTAGATCAAAAGTTAAATGTACAAGATTAAAAGGAACATCATGAAATATTATTTTTTGTTGAGTTCAATAGACAAGGATAACAAATTTAAAAGGAGAGACAGCAGAGGAAAGAAAAGTTTCAAAGGTGTTTCATAAAAAAATAGGGCAAGATCTTACTATCTTAGTCACAGAGAAAGACAATAATCAAGTTATTCGTCTTCAAGAAGCCGGAGTAGAAGCAGGTCATATGAAAAAATCAGACATGAAAGATTTGATTCTCGAAAATATCAAAAGTCTTTCCATGTAAAAAGCTTTAATTTCAATAAAGATCGAAAATCTAGAGACATTAGCAATTACTTCGAAGAGAAGCTCAAAGATCGATTACGAAACTCATCGCCATTTTGGCCAAACAATAAGTTTCATAAAAGAAATACATTTTAAGAATACAATAGAGGAGGTAGAAGTAGATCAAGGAATAAAACATTTGGAAATTAAAGAATCCGTACTCCAGAGCAAGCCTAAGCTCACACATATAATTAGAGAATTCAACAAGAAGAATAAAAAATGAAAAGTGACAAGCAAATAAATGAAGAGCCAAAGCCATTATAAATTGAGATTAGTGACAAAAGGTTTCAAATACAGCCAAGTTTAGAAAACATTCTCACAAAGAAACCATATTTTGAAGCTCCAAGACTTCAAGTAACGCCTATAGAGAAAACTGGCTCTGTTAGCAAATTTCAAATACCAGGGCTAATTCAAACCTACATAACAACATAGCCAGAGGGATAGCGATTTAAAGCAAAAATTTACTTACCAAGGAACACTGGAATAAATTACGTTGGCTTGCTCATAGGTCCTAAAGGAATTTATCAAAAGAAACTCGAGGAGCAAACTGGATGCAAAATCTTGATTAGAGGGAGAGGTTCACACAAAGAAGGTCATCCAATGCAAAATAATGATTAGGAAGATCAGCATGTTCTGGTTATAGGTGAAACTGAAGACAGAACTTAAAATGCTGCTCAAGTCATTCAGAGAGTCATATCTGCAGATGAAGAAACTCGCAATGCCATAAGACTGGAACAATAAATAAAACTCAAAAGATGCCTATATTTTTTTGAAGTAATTTTTTATATATTGAATCATAATGATTTGATTTAATCATGGTTTTTTAATTATAAATAAATTTATATTTTTTTATTTACGAAACATAAGAATAAAATTATTGCTTTAAATAATACTAAATAATAATACAACTATTATCTATGCTAATTTGTTATTTTAAAACGAAATTTTAAATATTGGGAGATTTTTTGTGCATTAATTTATTTATAGTTTATTATACGTGATCCTATGTGACAAAACTGCATGATTGTGAAGGGTACAAGCCTTAAGAAACTAACCACCCATCTGGTAACAAAAGTTCTGGGACCCAAAACAAACCCTGTCTTAAAAAAACAGGACGCCAATGGTACTAAAGGGAAGAAAGAGTATTAATGATTATATATAAGCTGGTTGGTATAATCCCCAGTATTAATTTCTGTAAAGCATTAAATAATAATAATAATAGTTAATTATAATAAAAAGATGAATCTAAGTTAATGTTTATATATTATGTCTATTAGTTTTTTATTCAATAAAAATTAAAATTAATTTATTCTTCATTACTACATCTTTATATTTTAGAATATATTATATTTAGCTTTATTTTTAATACTAAAAATCTCAGCAAACAAAATGGGTATTTCTTAGCTTTACCTTTATATATATATATATATATAATTTAATCAAAAAATATTTTAAGTAATCTTAAAATGTTAAATTTATAGGAATTAAAATGCTTTGCAGCAAATGAAATGCAGAAGGATCTTTATGTTCACAATATTGATGATTACTTGTTGACGCCTTATGGACCACCCACCCCTTAAGCTTTAATTATACCAGTTCCAAACGAATGTGTTGGACTTATAATAGGTAAAGGAGGCGAAACTATTCGATATTTATAAATGAAGTCAGGTTCCAAAATTTAAGTGGCAAAGAAGGAGATTCCCAATTCTACTATGAGGTATGTATTCATTGAGGGTAACTAGGAGAAATTCGATGGCGCTAAGAAATTGATTGAAAACATAGTTGATGAGCATAGAATAATGCAAGAGTAATTTTCTTCATAAGGAGAGATCAATCGATTCCCTGGACCTTATTCTTTCTTTCCTATTCCGGATACTCTAATTGATATCATAATTGGTCAACATGGATAGACTATAAAACTGTTGCATCAAAAGACAGGCTGCTATATTTTCATTCCTGACGAAGTTACTGAAAAGAATGAGAGAATTTTGTAACTCTCTGGCTCTATAGATTCAGTTGACAAATGCAAAATCGAACTATCACAAATATTAGAGAATGTAAAAAACTATGCTGACACTACAGGTTAAACATTGAATTTTCAAATGCAAAAATCAAGTTTCTTGTAGCAAAATGATATTCCAAAGCCAGACTTACTAGAATAAGCTATAAAACAAAAACAAATTCTGTTTCCAAAGTAAAACAGTTTTAATGAATCAGAGGTAAAAGATGAACCAAATATTAATGAAGCAATAAATCAGAAAGTTAGTCAACAATTCTTATTAGTAAATTAAAAAGACTTCCTTTTCGATCATATTGCTGCAGCTTACTATGAAAGATTCACTAAATTCGTGTAAGGTTAACCACTTAACTTTGATGAGTTACCTTGGCCTGCTCTTCATGAGAGTAGAATGGAAAAGTTCCCCTAAAAATACAAGACATATTTCGAGGAGTATACTGAAAAATACGGTTAGGTAGCTAATAAAGCCAAATAAGTTATTGAGACTGATTTTAATGCTTCATCTGAAACAACGAATGCTTCTATAAACTCAACAAACACTATAATCCAGAGCTAAAACTAGAAAAAGGTCTATTAATCACAAGTGAGGGAGCCATAGATTTATAATAATCCTAATTCCAATATCTACCCTGAAACTATGTAAAATCCTCAATGTTAAACAATGATGAGTCAAAGCTAACAAGTTTCTTTCACTTAATCGTAAAACTGCTACTTATCACAACCGATGCTAAATTATTCAAATTAATTCAGTTTGCCTAATTGGGCTTCAATGTAATAATAGTAAATTTAGCAGCCATATTCATAACACTACCCCATTTACAATAATTAACCTCAAAGTTAAATTTACCTATCTTAGGATCACAGCACATAATACTATCAGATGCCTCCAAACAATGGGTAGTAAAAGTAATCAAAATAATAATTAATAATTACTTATATTTTAAACAATATATAATACTCTATATTTGATATATCAGCAGTCAGTTTATTCTATCAATGTTTTGGCCCTGATGGTGCTCTCACTAATAAACTATACCAACAAAATAATAATCATTTAACTAACCAATTCCATTTAGAGTCATAGATTTATTATTATAATATAATCTAAGAGTATGACTACCTTATAATTGTAATTTTAGTCATAGAATGATGATTCAGATTTAATAATGCAAGATCAACAGTAGGAATAGTTTGAGCAAGCAAGTGAAGGAGATTTCGAAGGACTCATTATATGCAATGAGGACGAAGATGAATTTTATAAAATTTATATATGGTCAGCAAATAATACAATAATGATTTATTAATATTTTTATTTAAGAACTTACTACACATGATAAAATAGAATTAAATATCGGAACTCAATGAATGACTCTAATAATTATTATGAATTGTACATCTCAATAATATTTTAACTATTTGAAATGTTTCTTTAATATTTAACTTTTTAATAAGTTTTTCAAAAAATACATTTTAGAATGTAGGAGCTGTATAAGAAGGAAAATATTGAATTCTTATAAATAATTTAAAATAAAAGCTTTGTAGTAGATACAGATTTATTTCGAGTGATATGATAGAATCATTAAAAATTAGATTAAAGTATCTAATTTTAATTGATTTTCGCTTTCTTTTATAGAATGGTGGATTTATCTTTTAATCGTTGTGCTGCAATTACTCTCAGCATTCTTCAACGGAACAAATATTGGATTAATGGGTCTTGACCCACGTTATCTGGAGCTAATGCAACAGGGGCCTTTTGAGACCAAGGAAGATGAGAAAAACTCATACTATGCCAAAAAGATCTTGCCTTTAAGAAATAAAGGAAACTAGCTGCTCACAACCATTTATAAGTTGATATGATTTCTGTTATAATTGTAGGGTTCAATTTATAGTTTATAGGAAAATTTAACTATTTTGATCGGGTGTGCAGCTACAAATTCAATTATCTCAGTTTTAATGGCTGAAATAGAAGGGGATATATCTGGTTTTCTGATCTCGACCGCTATTATTACTGTTTTTGGAGAAATCTTGCCTTAGGCCATAGCGAATAAGTACAGTTTGGAGATTAGTACATGGTTAAGATTCCCAATGTGGTTCTTTTACTATGCCACCTTCATCGTGACTTATCCTATAGGCGCTATTTTAGACAAGGTTTTAGGTGAAGAAGCCGGTAACACACTCTCAAAAAATCAAATGAAGAGAATGTTCGAACAATATGAAAAGCAAGCACTTATCAAACCTTAAGAGAGAAAGATTCTCTCTGCAGTACTTGAGCTCAAAACTAAATCTATAGGTCAAGTAATGACTCCCATAGAAAAGGCCTTCATGATCGACATTAATTCAAATCTCAATCAGCAACTCTTAAAGCAAATTTACTCCGAAGGGTACTCTAGAATCCCTGTTTATGAAGGAGATCGTGAGAATATTGTTGGGCTCTTAATGACTAGAGATCTGATTCTCATTAACATTGAAGATCAGATTATGACTCTATTGAAATCTATATAAAAATTAAATGTTATAGTTATTTTTAACTCTTAAGCAGTTATCTAGTATTTTGGTCAGGGATGTTATCGCAATAGACGTTAACACAAAGTTAGAGCCAGTCCTAACTTACTTTAAATAAAACAAAACTCACATGGGGCTTGTAACATAGTCTAATAAGTAAATTGGAAGTCAGATGACTTTGTAAAAGATTGGAATAGTAACAATTCAAATAATAATAATAATGATCACATTGAGGTCTATGGGGATCCCGATCTTAAATATATATTAATATATATATATATATATATAAGGGTCAAGCCATCAAGCCCTTTTGTTTTTAAGTTTGATTTCATTAATATGAACATTAATTACTTTTCTTTCTATTTTTCTTCTCTCTCAGTTTATTCTAACTCTTTCTTTCTTTTTCAGTATAATTTTCTATGTCTCCTTTTTATTTCAAAGTCTGAGACCAAAGAGCTCGATTCATGATGGTGATCAACGTTGTTTTCCTTGTCATTATATTAAGGATTGGGTGAGAAGTGCTCTCTCGTTTATACTTCTTAGTTGTAGTTCAGCTTAGAATAATACGCTGAGTTAGTTAAGTAGCTAGATTTCTTCTTGTTTAAAGTTCGGATCATTGTTCTTTTTCTTAGCTTCAATTAATTATTGAAGAAGTTGGAATTTAGGATCGTTATTTTGAAACATTTGATATTAACTCGTAAGTAGTTTCATTTGAACTTCATTAGTTTATAGTAATATGTCTAGCTTAATGGTAAGTTATTAGGTGTTCGGGATATGAGTTGGTTTACTTTTTGTAGAAGAATCTATCAGAATATGATGTCTCATTGAATAAAGTATTATTAAACTACCTATTTAGTACCCCTGGTTGTGGGATAGTGGGTTGAGAAATTTTTGTTAGGAGTGATTCCTAAGGAATTTGAGTTTTTGTCTCTGATTAATTTTTCTCTAAATCCAACTAATCCGTCACTCGAATTTGCTCTTGATCAAAGTTAGAAGTGTCAGGCTATCTTCTTTTGTTAGTATTAAAGAAGGTAGGTTTGTTCTTTGAGTAGTTAGCATTTGGTTAAAAGTCTTATGGTTTACATCTCCATTATTAAATAGGAGAGTTGTCCTTAACCTATTTCGTAGTGGGGTTTGGTTTCGGGGTCTCTGGGTGTTCTTTTAAGAAGTTTTTCTCGACCATTTTAATGACTCATCTTAAGGTTTTTAGGCTTCTGGAGGTGTTAACTTATTGTTTTGTTCTTTGTTAGTATGGTAGTGGGTTTGACTCTACTAGTTAGTAATATTGCTATATAGTTATTTGAACGAGTTGTTGATTGGAGGTAGCTTGGGTATTACATATGGGTTGCACCTTTAGGCTTTCTAATATATGGAGTCTTGGTAGAAATCTACATCTTCCAGGTATTGAGATTTGTACAAGTTTTTCTTTTTTGGCATAGAGATCATTTTGTACCAGTTCAAAATCTCAGTGTGTTAGCCATCCTTAGAGTGAGGCAGAACTTTTCAAAGTCCTTTTTTGAAATTAGTATCTGAGTCGGAGTATGGGTTTGAGTCTCAATAAGAGTATTTGGGCATACAAATTTTTTGAATATAGGAGTTAAAGTCTTAGTCAGTATCTTCACTATTGGTTTCCCAATTGTCGTCTGAGTTGTGTCCATTAGTAGCTTAGCATTATATGTTTGCTCTGTGCTTGAGAGAGCTTGAGGTTTGAACCCATTAGGGAAAATCTCGGTTAAGGAACTATTAACTAGAAATATGTGACATCTTAAGTTTTATGTCACGTTCTATTCAGTATCAACCTAATTTAATAATACAATTGAAATATATTCAATTTATAATCAATATATAAATTGAAGACATAGTTGAGGAGATTCTTTAAGAAGAAATTGAAGATGAGAGAGAAAACGAAAATATCAAGGGAGAGAGAAAAACTATGAAAAATTAGATAATTTATTTGTTCACTGATAATAAAGCTAAGGACCAGCTAAACGATGCCGAAATTATTGCAATTTGTGAATTCCTACAGCTTAAGGTTGACAACTTTGGAGGTGGTAACATTACAAAAGATCAACTTTATAAACTCATAAGAAACAGTGATGTGGTTGATATCGAGAGTGACTCAAATCCTTTCTCTCATATTTTGAATGAGAACATATCCTACACTAGGAAACCTCTAACATATATTAACGAATATCAGAATTAAGATCAATTGGATTTCAACCAGCATCTTCACAAGAAGGAAACAAATGGACTTCTAGAAAGCCATAGAAAGAACAAGTCTAATGGGTCTTCTGTAAAAACTGAGGCAAACCTTCTCGATAACGAGTAGTATACCGACAGAGACCAAATCATCTTGAAATTCGATTAATAAAAAGGAAGCTCAAATATCATGAAAAACAAAGATAGCAATCATAACAGTAACTCAAAATTGAACATTACAAACAACACACCTTACGAAGACGAGGATGTGCCTGAAGAAGATCTCGGTCATGATTAGAGTATGTCGAGAGATGGGATTCTTGAGGACAAACTTGCTAATTAGCTTGATCCGATTCTGTTTGTAAAAGGTGTACCAGCAGACGACTTTTATCTTATTCTTCAAGGTGAAGTTCTTGTATGCAGTGGCTCAGAAGGATTCATATTTTAAATTATATTTATGGGAATGGTAAAAATGGTATAGATATCCTAATTGGCAAACTTCTATAAATATATCATTTAAATCATACTTTTATTTTTTAGATAAATTAATTCAGAAAAACAAAAATACACAGTCTAAAACATAGTTATTTAAAGATGTACATATATTTTTCAAATTATCAATTTAAATCATTTTTAATAAAAATTTTTTTAAAAATTTTGCAAGCATTGCAATTATTTTCATTGATTCTTTGTGAAAATGGGCTCTTACGATTATCTCGGTTTGAATGCCTTAAAATCCCTAAATCTATATATTTTCAATATTCATTTAATTGAATATTAGTTTAGTGCAGGAAAATTACAAGCCAGACTTCTCAGCAAAGGTGCTTAACAATGCCAGACTTTTGAGAATTAGATATGACCATTACTAGAAATATAGCAAGGTATTCCGTTAGTAGAATTTACTTTGATATTTAGTAACTAAGTCTTAACATTATATGCAAGTAATTCAAATAAAATATTCTGTCAAAATCTACGCTATTTTGCTTTGTAAATGAGTAATAGCTATTCTTATAATAAACACCTTTTTTTAAGATTGGGGGGATTTAAAAGTTTCTAGCCAGTAAATTTTTAATAAATTTTCATTAAAATAATTTTCATATTTTTTGTTTCTCAATAGTAGTTGAAAGAATTTTTAAGCATCCTTTATGACCATCAACATTTTTCAGAAAGATTTTGAAGGTTTTATCAAAATCAAAATTGAATATTATGTAGAAATTTAAATAACTAAAATATAGGAATGTGATTAGTATCAGAATCCTTAAGTTAATTATATGGGATTTAAGTAGTCAACACCTAAAGTCTTTGCTCTTTATTAAAAGGCATTTTTATATAAGAAATAATTATACAATAATAAAAATTAACATACTTTGATCTTCCCTAAAATAATTAATCATTAAATTACTTGGCATCAAGAAATTTCCCTCCTAAAAATATTATAATATATATTAGTAAAACAAAACAGTATCCATTTCCTTAAAATGAAACAAATCGTACCGATAGCAGTTTTGTTGTTCTGGGCCCCCCCAAAAACACGCAAAAAAATGAATGCAAATATTTTTTTTTCACGCAATTATGTATTTATTTTTTTACGTAATTTTAAAAATCTGAAAATACGTAAAAATGAATTTTACAAATTTCTTATATCAATTTTCTTAAAAATAATATGTAATTAATTTTTTATTTGCTTTCTATTATTAACAATGATAAGTATGAAATTTAAATATATCTCTTCTCTATAAATGGTGATTATTTTATAAGTAAATGTAGCGTAATAGCTTTTGACATATCAGGAATATCTAAATCTATAATCTTGAAGAGAAAAATTTATTAGTTTTTAATATAACTAAATTCTCTGTAATTGAAATAACTCTGGGTTGAACATATTTAAAAATAATATAAGCGTTACTAATTTACAACAGCATAGATTATCATATCTGCATTATATAGAAAAAATAAATTTATTATGCACTTCACTTAAGTATATAAATTTAATGATTTTAGATGGATTAATAAAATATTTATCGTGATATTTCCGAATTTATTAATAGAATTTTTATTTTTAAAACTAATATATTTTTATATTCAACTATTATTTAAGCGATAAAAAAAATAAAGTCAGTTAACGTTATTATTCTGATGCATAAACTTAAATATCTGTTATCTTTTAAGTATAATTTTCACTAGCCTTGAAGAGTCAATGCCTTCAAAATTCATAATTAAGTAAATACATTCATAAGCAATTTTAAAAAATGAATTCATAAGTAATAAAAATTGAAAGAAATAATTTATTTATAGTAAGTATTTAAGGAAAATATAAATCTTGATTTAATACTCATTAAATTAATTGATAATTATTTGTAAAAAATGAATAATTATAATTACATTGGTCTTGTTAAGTTCAACATTATACTCAAATCCTAAATAAATCTTAAGTCTTAAGTTTACAAATAAGTCTATAAAACAATTTAAATCTTAATCTCCTTATTTATAATTGGTTAAAATAAGTCAAGACAATTTCATAGAAGTTTATAGTAATATGTTTTCATAAATATTTTTACGCAGTTTAGATACTAAGAGTGATTTGATTTGATAATCAAATATTTATTTGTAATTTTTAAATCTTTTCAATCAAAAAAAAGATGCATTAAACTTTTATATTTATGAATTATTTAAAAAAAACTTAATAATATAATAGAAATTTAAATACTTTATTGTTCCGACCTAGAACCCCCTCCTCACCTCCCGGTCTACCGAGACACCCTGATCCCCACCCTATAAAATACCCCATTTCACATAAAAAAATTCTGTCCTCAAGGTCTGAATCAATTTCCTTCTTGACATCTCGACTACATGACCCTTTTATAATTAAAAATATTATCAAATTTTCAAATTTTTTCTTATTCTTACTAATGCTTAATATGAATTCACCCTTAAGTTTTGACATTATTCAAAACCCCAAAACACCTTAATGAGATTTAGAATTGCTTAGATTTGTATGGAATTTGTTTGGGTTAATTAATAGGTTTTAATGTGAAATATTTTGTAAATGTATTTTATTTAATCACTTAAAATGCACTTTTGGATCATGTGAGAGAGGTCTGAAGTTTATCTTACTTAACCACACTTCTTTCTGCTCTATTGATATGCCTGATCTTGAGTTTGGTTTAATTATTATTGACTCTGCCATTTGTTTCATTGATTGAGATACTCTTGTTTTGTCAATAAATTGCTTTATTCTTTGTTTAGCATCCTTCTCGCACCTTGTAGAGTAGTTATCGTTGCGAGGCATATCGCACTCTATTATTATTATTGCTGCTAAAGCCCACACATCCTACTAAATGTCACTATCTCTCCGGTCTTCTCTTTCTGGATAGTACCCTTGCGTTCCCATTACAGTTCCAAGCCTTGATACTTCCACTCTTTAAGCTCTGTTGAAATCGATTATTGCTACTCTTACTGGTGAAAAGTTTATCATTATATTTTCTGGCTTCAAATCTCTGTGAACAAACCCTAACTTGTGAAGCTCTTTTATACCTTGTATGGTCTGAGTTGCTATTTATCCAAGCTACTTATGATTCCTTTGATCTGTAATGAAATCTCTTAGGGTCATTTCATAGAGTGGGAGTCTGAAAGCAACATGATCCTTGGCAAGGAGAACAGCATCTAACTTGATTAATAGCTACACTCTTTGAACTTTGCTTGAGAGAGTACTTGATACTCATTTTTAATCTCCATCGAGTATTATTCATCACTTAAGAGATAGTTGAAGAGATACACCTTGTATGCATACTGATGATCATTGATAACTTTCTTATCAGAGGAGCTTACTAATATAATGTTGCTTTAAAGTGAAGTATTTATGTCAATTTAGGCAAGAACAGGAATCTTTTTATATTGAATTTTAATAATGATCTTTATGATTTTGGATGCTAATAGGTTGCGTGATTTCCTCACATATAATGATTCACAAGCTTGTTCAAGCTCTACAAGTTTCGAAGTTTCTCTTGCTTTTATTTTGTTTAGTAGCTTCAATTCATCTTCATACTTTTCAATCTCTAAATCTTTCTTGTGAGCTTTCAAAAGATGCTTCCTTAAATCTCTAGTATGAGAATACTGCTTATGGCACTCGAAGCAATCATACTTTCCTTCAATTTTATCATGCTTTAAATATACAGTTGGTTTGGCTTCTCAATTATGTTTCATATGCCTATACCAACTAGATTTATGAGCGAAGTCTCTCTCGCAATTATCAAAAAAGTAAACCTCTACTTCTTTAGTTTGTATAGGAATTTCATTAATACCTTTCTCTTCCTCTCTGTATCCCAAACACTTGTTTGCCATTTATTTTTTATTATTAATTTCTATTTTAATAACAAAGACCTCAAGTGATAACTCTGGCAGTTCTTTAAGAGAGTTCATCTCACAGCTATCACACTTTTTATTGCTGCCAAAGGTAAGTCTCATTTAGTTTGATGGAATTGCTGTTGTTTTTCTTAAAATGTTAGCGCTCATATTTAAATTTTAAATTAAAATTATAAAACTGCCTATATAACTCATAGAACAAAAGAGAGCTTTCCAACCATTTAAGTTTTAATGGAGCTTTTTAGAGTATTAGCGAAGAAGTTAACACTAAGAGACGAACCAGCTCTAAATATGGGCGAGAAAGTAACCATTTATTTTCTAAAAATAATAAGTTGGTTACAGCACGTAGCGATTAGTAGGTGCACCTAATTAATTACTTACTGCTTTAGGAGGTATTTTGTGATTTTATGATTAAAATTAGGGTGCTCCTAATTAAGTACTAGCTTTAATTAATGCTTCTAATTAAGTACTAGCATTTTAGGAGCTGCTCCTAATTAAGTACGTACCAATTTAAATTTAAAAATTTGGAACTATAACAGTAGAAATTGATATCAATCTTTCAAGTTTGAAATTATTTCTCAATATCTTCTCCATATCCTCTTTGAGGTTGATCTCCTATAGGATGCTCATATTTAGTAGTAAGTTTTACAGAGGTTTATATTTGAAATCAATAAACTTAAATTTGAATATCATTTCTTAGATCTGTAAACAAGATGGAGTCAATGAATGATGCAATGAAAAGAGTGCAAGCACATGAATTGATTCAAAGATTTAGAAGCAAGGAGGATTTGCATCGCTATCTGGTGCAGCAAGGTAATAAACTCATAGTTGCTAATCTTTATTATGTAGTTGGTTTGTTCCTGCCAACGATGGAAGGTACTAAAATTTCATTTCTAAGAGCTATACTCTGCGAAGAGAAGAAAGCATTGAATAGTTAAGATGTAAAGTTTGCAGAGATTCCAAACTATCCAGAAATTTCATTGACTAACTTATATGATGATGCTATGAACGACCCAGAGTTTTCGCTGTACCTGCCTACTAAGAAGCAGTTGTCAAATAAACTGCCTGAAAGAAACTATTTCTTTGGCATACTTGCAACAATTAAAGGTGATTATTTGAAAGATATTATTCAGGAATCTCATTAGAAAAGGTACAGCATCTCTTTAGAAGATAAGTATAAACAGGGGATAGATAAGTGAGAGCTGGCTATAAGAGTTGCAGAAGCACCCATATAATTCAAGTAAGATTTGTAGCTTTACTCTTTAGAAAAATCTGGTACAGGCATCTTCTTGATGAAGGAATATAGCAAGCTTCACAGAGAACGAAAGTCTCAGACAAAGTATGAAGTTAGAAGCAGACTTTATTCAAATATTTAGCCTTTAGAGTCATAGAACATAGATGCTGGAGCTGGCAGTAAGAGAAGAAACCTTGGAGGAGGGAAGTAATAGGAGAAAGAATAGAAATAGAAACTAGCTCCTACGAAAGAATTTTAAATTTGATTTATATATTCATTAACTTAACTATAAAACTTATTTATATACATTCACTCTCCCTTCTTTAGCACACTTTTTAGAAAACTAATTATCTACTCTTTTCGCTTAACTTTTAATAAAATCTATTTTATCGATAGATAAATTATTCAAAAGGTGATATAGCAGCAGTTTATTGTAATGACCTTTTAATATACCCCAGTAGAATTCAATTCCATTAAACTATAATTTTGAAGACCCATTGAACACTGGTGTTATTCAAAGTTGTTCATAACTCTTCCTGGTTTCTTTTGTGATATTAAAAGAAAGATTATCAGCGAATAGTATTATCTCTTATTCAGGGTACTTCTCTCTCAGCTGCTCTAAGAACTTAATATACTGCTCTGTCTTAATAGAGCGAGGATGAATAACATAAGTTTCTAAACCTGTATCCTCGCTAATGCCTCCAAGAATTGCCATTGTTTATGCCTTGACTTTCTAGTCATATACTTCTATGTTGCTATGCCTCTTATACCAAGACTTCTAGATGAAAGTGTTGAATGTAAACACAGCCTCGTCAGCAATTAGCTTCTGCATTTATTTATAAATATAATTTAAGTTGTTGTTGTAAAATGGCAGAGTGAAATCAATTACTCTCTTCATACGATTTACACCTTTGCAAGAGATATTTTTTCGTTTATAAATGTCTGCAACAGATTATGCAGAAATCTTCAACTCAGGGAACTGGCGGTGAAACATAATAGCTCGTTAGTCTAGAGAAAGGTGATCCCAATACTTCAATGTTTTTCATTTATAGGATAGTCAATATGCTTCTATAGAACTTTGACTTCCTCTTTGGCTAAGAATTCAGCTGTTATTGTTTTAATTACACAGCTTTCAAGCAGTGAGAGCGAACAGTTAATGGATTACGCTTTAAGAGCATGCACTAGACTTATAGTTCAGTACTGGTTTGATTTATTCACTATACATATCACATCCATAACGCAGTTTAAACACTAATTCTATATATTCTTCATCATAAATAGACCCCAAAAGCTTGTAATTTTAGTCTCGCATTTAATTAATAACCCTAATCTCTAACAAATTCCCTACAAATCAAAGCCCTTATAAACCTCATTTAGGGGTTTTGGGGTTTTGATTCTCTTAGTAGTTAGATTTTTATTCTTCCTTTGAAAGAAATATGAAATTAAATCTATTTTTTCGAAGTAACATTTATAATTGTTAAAAATTCTATTTATTAACAATTATTCAAAATTTTTAAATAAAAAAATTTCATCAATTGAATTATCGCCTTTCAATATAATTCCAAAAAATAGTATCATTTTTTTTCAACTTTATATTGTAAAAAAAATTTGTTATTTTTTTGATAAATTTGATAAAAAAATCAAAATGTTTTTACAAATAAATGATTGTATTTCACATAAATCTTAAAAAAACTTTAAAATATTAAAAACTTTTGCAGATTCAACATTGATTTTAATTCTAGTTCAAAAACTAGAAAGCTATAAACAAAGATTATGAAAGAAGATTTAAGTGAAATACAATCATTTGATTGTAATAACATTTTTTATTTTATTATCAAATTTATCAAAGAAATTACAAATTATTATACCGAAATAAAATTGTAAAAAATACTATTATTTGGAATTATATTGAAGGGAGATAATTCAATGGATAAAAGTATTTTATTTAAAAAAATAAATAATTGTAAAAAAATAGAATTTTTAACAATTATTATTGATACTTAGAAAAAATAGATTTAATTTCATATTTCTTTCAAAGGAAGAATAAAAATCTAACTACTAAGAGAATAATGTAAAAACTTAAGGGCTAATTCATATTAAGCATTAGTAAGAATAAGAAAAAATTTGAAAATTTGAAAATTTGATAATATTTTTAAATATAAAAGGGTCATTAGTGAGATGTCAAGAAGGAAATTGATAGACCTTGAGGACAGAATTTTTTTATGTGAAATGGGGTATTTTATAGGGTGGGGATCAGGGTGTCTCGGTAGACCGGGAGGTGAGGAGGGGGTTCTAGGTCGGAACAATAAAGTATTTAAATTTCTATTATATTATTAAGTTTTTTTTAAATAATTCATAAATATAAAAGTTTAATGCATCTTTTTTTTGATTGAAAAGATTTAAAAATTACAAATAAATATTTGATTATCAAATCAAATCACTCTTAGTATCTAAACTGCGTAAAAATATTTATGAAAACATATTACTATAAACTTCTATGAAATTGTCTTGACTTATTTTAACCAATTATAAATAAGGAGATTAAGATTTAAATTGTTTTATAGACTTATTTGTAAACTTAAGACTTAAGATTTATTTAGGATTTGAGTATAATGTTGAACTTAACAAGACCAATGTAATTATAATTATTCATTTTTTACAAATAATTATCAATTAATTTAATGAGTATTAAATCAAGATTTATATTTTCCTTAAATACTTACTATAAATAAATTATTTCTTTCAATTTTTATTACTTATGAATTCATTTTTTAAAATTGCTTATGAATGTATTTACTTAATTATGAATTTTGAAGGCATTGACTCTTCAAGGCTAGTGAAAATTATACTTAAAAGATAACAGATATTTAAGTTTATGCATCAGAATAATAACGTTAACTGACTTTATTTTTTTTATCGCTTAAATAATAGTTGAATATAAAAATATATTAGTTTTAAAAATAAAAATTCTATTAATAAATTCGGAAATATCACGATAAATATTTTATTAATCCATCTAAAATCATTAAATTTATATACTTAAGTGAAGTGCATAATAAATTTATTTTTTCTATATAATGCAGATATGATAATCTATGCTGTTGTAAATTAGTAACGCTTATATTATTTTTAAATATGTTCAACCCAGAGTTATTTCAATTACAGAGAATTTAGTTATATTAAAAACTAATAAATTTTTCTCTTCAAGATTATAGATTTAGATATTCCTGATATGTCAAAAGCTATTACGCTACATTTACTTATAAAATAATCACCATTTATAGAGAAGAGATATATTTAAATTTCATACTTATCATTGTTAATAATAGAAAGCACTTAAAAAATTAATTACATATTATTTTATGAAAATTGATATTAGAAATTTGTAAAATTTATTTTTACGTAATTTCAGATTTTTAAAATTACGTAAAAAAATAAATACGTAATTACGGGAAAAAAATAATCGCATTCATTTTTTTGCGTGTTTTTCGGTGGGCCGTTGTTCTGTTCAGCTAATGCATGGCCTGGATATAAGTCAGAAAAGTCTATTTAATTAGATGATATTATTAATTTTTTTTATAAAAAGCTAAAACTTCAAGATGACGACAATTGTATTTAAAACTAAAGTATAAAGAGTATTAATTCTTAAGGATTAAATATTTTTAAAAAGTTGAACTAAAATTTTCAAAAGTTTATTTATTATAGATTTTTAATATTTTGAGTCATAATTTTTTTCGATAAAATCAAGCTTTTTTCTTAATAAATTATCATCTTGTATTAACCTAGCACCATTTTACCACTATTAAATAAGATTTTAGTTTTTATTGATACCAACCACGTACACAATGAATGTGGACCAATCAGACCCCCAAATATTGAAAGACTTCCAGGTGTCCAATATCCCTCTGCCTTTATAATGTAGTACGATTAATGGAATATCTATTGTGACTTGAGTGATCCTTAGTGCATGCCACCTTATTATCCTTCAGCTCCAGAAGCTCTTGGGAAGAGTTTCAAAATGGTTAATGGTCCAGGTTATACTTACTACAACGCCACTCATAGAGGAGGATCTTAAGTTGAAAATTACACTGAAAGATGCGTTCCCATTTTCCCTACTTATGATGTTGCATTTCCCTGCACATTCTATATTATTGGAGATACCAATACGGCTTACCTTGCTACCAAGAATGCTCCACCTGAATTTGGGGAATGTTGCATTATTTAAACTCCTTTCCATGCTCCAGTTAGAAACTTTTCCGAGAAAACCAATTTCACAGGCATCAGAGATTTCGGTCCTAGTCAGAAATATCTGGGTTTTGAAACTATTGTACCTACTTCAGGCGGTATCTTTTCCTACAACTTTTGGAGAGATGAGCAATACGAACAACCTTCAGGTGAGAAATACTACGTACCATCCTTCTTTTACTTTTCTGGAGTTACTAAAGGTGACACCCCAGATGCTGATCCAGTGCCTCTCTGGGTATATCAAAGCTTCTTCAATTTCAGTGCTGATCCATTCAACCCAGAGGATCATTTTACGCTCCCAGCTGCGTGTAGTCCTACAGCTAAACTGTGCCCAGATTTTGACAATTAAGAATCAAATAAACCTTAGTTTTAACAATGAACTTGAAGTATTAACTTATAATATCTAATCAAATAGTTATATTTTATTATAATTGAAATGTTAAAAAAGGCTTTTTTAATAAGAGATCAGATGATAAATAGTATCTAAGTGAATTAAATTTATTAATTTAAATTATTGATATATAGGTTATTTTAGGCAATTTAAAAACAAACTATTTATATTACTCTATTTCATTGGATGTAATGAGACTTCTCAAATTATTTTATTAGTTTAGAAAATATAAAATTTATCAGGAAAATATGAAAAAATGTTTATTATTTTATAAAATATAATAGCGATATTAAAAATCGAGATTTTTCGTTATATAATTATATTTTAAAGCTCATAAATCAATAATTTATAATTTTATTAATTTTTTGTTTTTATATATTACTTTAGCTGATTAGGAACCATCCTTTTCTAATAAAAATACAATGACATTATGATAAATCGAGCTTATCATTTACTATGTTCCATATGTCTTATAATCATTCTTGATTCTTCAAATTAAACTTTTTCTACTGTATCAGTAGTATAGCAAACCAACACAAGCTAGTTTTATTTAATTTTTTCGTCATGGTTGAAAATCTATATAATTCTAGCCTAAATTTAAACAGATTTAGAAAATTGTCCCTTGAAGGCTTTTCAGAGTTGAATTTTATACAAAAAAATTTCATTTAAAATTGACTAATTGGCAACCAAAAGTTTAAAATAAACTTAGACATAATTCTAGATTCACTTTTTGCTTTTAGATTTCATTAATAAATAAAAGGACTATATTAAAGATTAAAAGTTAGCACAAAAGAAATAATTTGATTTAAACGACTGAATACATATGCATAACTTAAAATATATGTTTAACTATTTCATTAATTAGTCATTTATTAAAAATAAATAGTTTAAAAAATTGATTGGAATTATACATTCAAAATCCCAAGAACTTTTGAAATAATTCTAAGTCTTATTTCTATAATAATTAAATCTTATTCAGAAGTTCCACAACTCTAAATTTTTATTTTTAGTAAAATATTTCTTAATTTATTTGAAATTTAAATTTTGATTAATAATTAAGTTTTATATAAATAAGAAGTCATAGTTTATTTTATTTATATTTGACAAGAGAGCAGGAAAAATTCTCATAATAAACATAAAATAAATTAAGTTCAAAATAATTTTTCTCATTTTCTGGATTTAGTGATTTTAAATATTTGAGTCGCACTAGAAGTGCCAAATATTTATTCCTAGGGTTTGATGATATCGAACATTTTACCGTAGTAATTTTTACTAGTCTTTAGGCTTTATTAAAATAATTAAATTTACATTATAATATAATAAACTATGTAAATAAAAATAGAGTTGAGTTACTTAATAATAAAAATATTAATTTATAGGAACATTTTATAGGAATAGTATTTCAAGGAATTTACCCTTAAAAATAAGCGAAGTAAGTAAACTTATATTTGAATAAAATGCAGTCTAATTTCAAATAAAAAGTGTATTATTACACCAAATAGATGTCGGTATATCTATAATTATAATGAATTAAACAAGTAATTAAAATATTTACATTTATTTGAGCATAAGTCTATTGCATTTATCGAGAATAAAGTATATTTTTAAAATTAATTTATTAATAAATATTCCCTATTTCAAAGTAAACATTCAAATCAACTAAAACAAATAATTTAATTTAAATCCTTCTTTAAGCTTCTTATAAATTAATTCTCTTCCTTGAGCTTTCTATCCCATAACCATTTATAAGTTTATTTAAGAGTCAAACCAACTTCTTTTCCAATTTCTTTCATTAAGGCTTTTGACCAGTTGTTGTTCAATTAGAATTATTACTCAAGGATCTTTAGAAAATAGATAATATACAGGTATAAACTATAAAATAAATTAGATCTTTTATTTAAAACCAAAAATATTCAAGAATTTTATCGAGATAATGATAAATATTAGCTTTTATTTGAGGCAAGCGATATAGAATTAGCATATTATAAGTTAAAAAATAAAAAAGGATGATTTTGAGGGTTAAATTGACATTAATAAATTATACTCTTATTAAAACTGCTTAATTAGGCGAATGAATAATAATGATTTAGCAAAACAAACATACAACATGTATATTTTTAAAATAATAAACAAAAAGTAACTTTTTTATAGCAAAAAACTAGATCTCACTATCAAAATACATCTAGTTAGCAAAAGTAGAAGATTAATTAGAAATCTAAAAATATTTCATTCTTATAAATAGCCATGTTAAAAAGAATGAAATATTTTACAAGACAGTAAATAACATTCATAAAGAGCTTTTACTGTTAAATTTAATTAATATTTCAAATAATGTAAAGGGCTAATCTCATAATATTTTTTACATTCACGCTGATGAGGCTTTCCTTATGCAGCTTTATACTTTTGATTTTTGTAAAAAGTTTCAGTAATATTAAATTTATAATTAAATTTTGAAGATCTTGTTTATTCATAATCGCTCAATAAAATAAAATGAATGATATACTAAGTTCTTACAATTAATTTATTATTAACGATGGTAAAATTATATATATATATATATGTAATTGATACCATAAATATATTTTTTCCCACATTTTTATCATAAAATCTTTTTTAATTGGAACTTATAGAGGTAATAAAAATCTTCCTCTGTATCTCATTAAATTAAAGTCTTATTCGTTCATATACCCTTAATAATGATATAATAAGTTAAAATATATTTAAATAATTAATTACCCCTTTTAATTAACCAAACTTTAATTAAAAAGAAGTTTTTTAACTTTAAATTACAATTGACGCTTCTGTTGACGTTTTATATTAAATAAAATGAAATGAATATAAAAGTTTTTGTTTCATAGTACTATCATTTTTGAAAAGTTTCTTTGACAGATCTTTTATAACTTATTGCTCTATTTTATTTAACAGTCTGAATTTTAAAGATTTGTATTTTCGCTTGATTAAAATAATATGAAATTACAAAATAAACATATGTTAAGTATACAATATAATTATTGATTTATCTATAAGGGATAAACAAAGAAAATCCTAAAAATTAAAATAATATAAATCAATTTATTTAATCAATTAAAAACAAATATATTGGAATAATTTCAAAAATAAATTTGAGTTTTTATTAATTTATACAGTATGATTTATTTTAAAACTTTATGAAATATTTCATTAATTTAAATAATAATATTCATCAGCGAAAATATCTAGATTTAAATAAAATTTGAATATCTATTCCGTATGAAGATATTACTTTTAAATATTATATTCATAATTTTTTAACCGAAAAATAAAATTTTAAAAAACTAGAATGCTAAGTGAAAAATTTTCCAATCATAAATTTAAAGTACCTATAATTCTGAATAAATAATAGTTAATGGTAAAATATTATAAATTATAACTATATAATTCAAAAATTTGATATTAAACATATATTTTTTCATTTAAATAAATGCCTCCCCATTTTTCTATCTATGTAGTATCTATTAATTAATTTCTTATTGGAAATTATATTACGCATTAAATCATTTTTGACTTTGGGGACATTTCCCTTTACATTTAATTATAAATATAAACTTATCGAATCAAATTATTTAGATCTATATTTTTAATTGAAATTAAAACATAGATTTTTGTTAAAAAATAACTAAAAAGATTAAATTTATTAATGTTAAATTACTTTTTATTTTATATTAAGTCTCAAAACATCGCTATATATAATTTTTGTCAATCGATGTTTTTTTTTTTTCATTATATTGTCATTTCTAATGATTTATTCATTCTATTAATACTAATTCATTTATGTGTATTTAAAAAATTAATATATTTCATATTTTAAGTATTTTCTTCAATGTCATAAAAATATATCAAATTATTATCTTGCTTTAAAAAAAGTTTATTTTATAATGATTTGTTTTAATAATTTTATCATTTTATCTTATGTTTTGTGTTAAGTTTATCTTAATATGAGATAATTTTAATATAAAAGGTTTATCAATTTTTTTATAGAAGTTCTAAATAAAAAAGAAATCAAGACATTTTATTTAAATTTAATCTATTAAATTTATTTAATTAAATATTTAATTTTAATAATTAAAGTCTTTTTAATCTTCCCTAACTTTTAATAAGTTAAATTATAGAAATAAATAACTTCGTTTTATCGAGTTTTATTTCATAAGTAAGTTCTTTGCGAGTAATTTCGATGATAATATTTATATAATTTAATTTTTTATTTAGATTTTAATGATTGTTATATTGAAACTAAAAGGGAATTTTTATTTTAAAAAAAAATATTTACATTAATTTATTTTTAAGTTACACTATCCCTTTTTTATTAGCGTATTAAATTATTTTTAATTATAAATTTTAAGTTTGTTAATATACTGACTTTTTTAATTATTATAAAAATTATTAATACTAGAACACTATCAGCGTAGGTCTTGGCATTTATAGTACTCACTTTAAATAATTTTTTTTGGTTTTTTAATTCTTATAAAAACATAATTATAAATAACTTTGGAAAGGTTGATTACTAAAGCTATTCTCTTTCTAGGCAAGTTATTTCTGTGTGATTGGGAAATTCTCCTGTAAAATATTTAAATTTAAGTTATTCATGCAAGGTATTTGTTCCCTATCATTTATATATTTAGAATTTACAAAACATAAATCTTTTTTTTATATTTTTTAGATTAATATAGAAATAATTTTCATTGATAGACAGAAAATCATCGAAGTTTATTTCTTTTGTAATAAATAAATAATGATTTTATGTTTTAATGATAATACATATATATATATATGGATATTTCCTGCTCATTTGAAAAGTAATTAAGCATGTCTAAGTCTTCTTCAAGGTTGAATGGGGGGCAGATAAAATTTGAGAACTATTTGTTTTAGGTTTATTGACTCTCTTGGATCTGCTTCATATTACAAATTTTTCTTTATATTAATTACAAATATTTGAATAAGGTTTTATATGATTTATAGAAGAGCTTTGGTTGATGATGTTTGTAAATGATATTTAACTAAATATTTTATAACTTTAAAGTAGACTATACATTATATAATAATATCGAAATATGCTGATCGATTAAACAGTAATTATTTATCCATAAAATTTAATAGCTCTGGTTTATTTTTATATATTTTATGAATGTTCTAATTAAACAATTATAATTTTTATAATTAATAGATAATACAATTTTATAAATCTTTATTTAGAGGTATAGCAGTCGATTTTATTTAAACATTAATACTCATCCAATTTAAGATATTTGGAGCATTCTTGAATTTAATATTTTCCCTATACAAAAATAAAATGAGAATAAAATGAACAAAAAATATTAAAAGGTTATAATATTTAAATTAAATATTACTGTTCTAAGGTTTCTAGCTATATATATTTGATTATAGAATCTGTATTTTATACTAAGAGCAATTATAAAAACTCTAAATACAGAGTATTTCATAAAAAATTAGAAATGGTGATGAATAAATAAATTAAAGTATTTATTTGTAAATATCAATTTTAAACATTTAAAAATAAATATAGTTTTTAAATATTTGTTAAAAAATTTAGATTTTCACAATGATGCTACAAATTTAGAAGGGAAATGTGTGATAATTAATTTTAATTTATTAAAATATTGCAATGTGTATAATAACTAATTATTTATAATTGATTTAATACGAGGCTTATTTGTTTCAAAAATATTCTATTAGTCTATTCTATAATAATATCTAATTCTGAATATATGCAAAGTATAAATTTAGATAGTAATATCCATAATCAAACATAAACTAATCTAATAATTATTCTTTAAATATTATAAATTTTAATTTAGATTCTTATTTATTTATCGATATGAGAATAGGAAAGTGGCTCATTTTATAAAAGATAAAAAGAATAATATTATTATTAATTAGAAAGCTCATTTTCTGGATTTTATGACCTTGAAAATCAGAGGCTATGTAGTACTGCCAGTTATTTATTCTTAGGGTTTACTAATTTCAAACATTTTTCCATAATAGGTTTTACTAGTCTTTAGGCTTCATGAAAAAATAGAAAAAAATAATAATGTATAACAACAATATCAAGAAAATTGGGGAATTTAAAAGAATAAATTAATTAAGAAAATAGGGGGGAGAAATTTTCCTGCTATCATCAGAAGTTTCCTGCCCTATACATAAGAATTTTCATCCCATCTTCAGAGGTTTCCTGCCCCATACATAAAAATATATAATTTTAATAAATTTTTCAAAATCTTTATCATCAATTATGTTTTAATAATTTATATTATAAATCAAGTTTGAATTTTTATTTTGATAAAAAATTAAAATATTTTATCAATGTAACATACATTATTAATTAAAATCATTATAAATGAGACAATGGAAAAATCCAAACCTTGAAATTTTCTTAAAAATTTTTTACTTATTGGGATAAGGTATAACATAAATTTAAATGTTGGGGAGGAAATTTCTTCACCCATATATAAATAATTAAAACTTCTAATTAATTATCTCTCCTCTTTGAGCCTTCTATCCCAGACCCATTTATAAGTTTATTTAAAAGTCAGGCCTACTTCTTTTCCAATTTCTTTCATTTAAGCTTTTGACCAGTTGTTGTTCAATTAAAATTATTACTCAAGGATCTTAATAAAATCAAATTTAATGATTATTTTAATATTATTTAAATATATGCATTTTTATATATAAATATATCAGTTATTGTTACATCAGCTTCTGATGGCGTTTCAAAAAATTAAATCAAATTTTTCTTATTACAAGTAATAATTTTTTATAAAAGTTTCATAGTGCAATTTGTTGAATTCCAGTCATTTTGAAATACTTATTTTGCTCCGCTCCCTCTTTGTTTTGACTCTGAGGTTTTATGACATAAATCAGTGTTTATTTTTAATTAATTTTTATAATAAATTCGAAATTTAATTTAATGTTATGTGTTTGATTTATTGTGGGAGGGATAAAATAAGTACGATAAAAACATAGATTCAAAGAATAAAATTTAAATTTTATGAGTTAATTAAAACCGATTTTGGCTTTAAAATTATTATGAGTCAAGATAAAGGTGCTTTTAAGATTTATATATCATTTAAATGAAAAAGATGATTAACTCAACGACAAAATAATTAATTTTAACAATCATTCAAAAGCAAGACAAAAAAAGATTAAGCATGTTCATTTATATTTTCATAAATTTTATTGATACAAACTTTCTTTTAAAATACTAATTTTCTACAAAGATTATAGTAGAAGGTATTGATATATTATCCTGATTTAAATAAAGCATATTGCCGTTTATGATAATTCTTACCATGAATTTTAACTAGAAGTAGTAGATTTTTAGAAGACTTGGCATTTATGAAGTTGCAGTCATTAACACAAAACCCCTCGAGATTCATCTTGTTTGCATCTACATCCTATATTTCCATCAAGCCTAGATATTTTGATTCAATATTCTAGTGAGATGTGAATTATAAGTAAAAGAAATCGATAACTTCGGAAAAGTGAGAGGATGTAAAATCTCAAACCAATTCTGCCTCTGTTGAGAATTAGTTTCTGTTCTTGGCTGTGACTTACTTCGATAAACCTACAGGTTGATGATTAGAAAAAAATTATAGTTAATTTCTATAACTCTCTTTGATTCATAATTGAAGGTTGATTGCCAAACATGATCAGCTCCCATCAAACTATGAAATAAAAACTGCCAAAAAGCTAACCTATTTCATGGAATCTGAAAATCTAATCCTGAAAAGGACGATTATATTAGCTTAAATAATTCCCCAGGCTGAACAACTCTCGACTCTGGCCTGTTCTGCCACTTTATAAAAAGTTATATCTATCTAATTTAATAAATGTGAAGATCGAAAATCAATATCATTTTATCTGTTAAAATTTAGTAGTATCAAATCAATTAGTTAAAACGAAAATGATAAAATTTAACTTCATAACTTGCTAATTATGTCCAAACTTGATTATATTATTTTATAGATAAAAAAAAATAGTGTTCCCTTAAAAAATTATAAATTATTTATATGTTAAAATAAGAGATTCAATAAAATTATCTTCATTGTATTTTTTAAAATTTTATTTTTTAATTTTTTAAGGAAAAAATCAGTTTAATATTTAAAAAAGATTGTACAAATACTTTTTTAAAAAAACTCTCTTCCCTTATTTATCTATCTAGTTAGTAGCAATTAATTATATTACCCTATCAGTTTTTATATTGAGTTAAGCTGCTTGAGACTTTAAAGGGACCCCAAAATGAATCAATTAAATTTTAAGATAATTTTTTAGAAATATTTTTTAATTTATCATGATACTGACTTCTTAAAATAGTAAATCAATGAATAATACTTGTCTATTTTGCTTTAAATATTATTTCTAGTTGTACAAGGAATTTTTAATTATCAAAAATTAATTAAAAGTAACTAAAATCTAAAATCATTTATTAGAGTTTGTAAAAGTAAATATTGATGCACTTTTATGATAATTTGTTTAGACATTAGTTTTATAATTAAAATATTGTTTGAAACAATACGATAATGTAAAAATATTTTTATTTTTATTTCTTAAAATTTTGTAATAAATTTTCACACTGATAATAATTATATGTAATTGATTTTAAAATAATTAAATAAGAAAAGCTTTGGATAAATTTACTAT
>ARYC01017527.1:0-51292 GCA_000711775.1 Oxytricha trifallax | reverse complement strand
CCCATTTTTCTATCTATGTAGTATCTATTAATTAATTTCTTATTGGAAATTATATTACGCATTAAATCATTTTTGACTTTGGGGACATTTCCCTTTACATTTAATTATAAATATAAACTTATCGAATCAAAAATTATTTAGATCTATATTTTTAATTGAAATTAAAACATAGATTTTTGTTAAAAAATAACTAAAAAGATTAAATTTATTAATGTTAAATTACTTTTTATTTTATATTAAGTCTCAAAACATCGCTATATATAATTTTTGTCAATCGATGTTTTTTTCCTTTCATAAAATTGTCATTTCTAATGATTTATTCATTCTATTAATACTAATTCATTTATGTGTATTAAAAAAATTAATATATTTCATATTTTAAGTAATTTCTTCAATGTCATAAAAATATATCAAATTATTATCTTGCTTTAAAAAAAGTTTATTTTATAATAATTTCACTATGTTTAAATAATTATTATCATTTCATCTTATGATTTGTGTTAAGTTAATCTTAATATGAGATAATATGAATATAAAAGGATTATCAATTTTATTATAGAAGTTCTAAATAAAAAAGAAATCAAGACATTTTATTTAAATTTAATCTAATTAAATTAATTTAATTACAATATTATAATTTTAAAATAATTAAAAGTCATTTTAAATCTCCCCTAACTTTTAAATAAGTTAAATTATAGAAATAAATAACTTCGTTTCTAACTCAGAGTTTTTATTTTCATAAGTAAGTTCTCTTGCGAGTAAATCTTCGATGATAATATTTATAATAATATTAATTTTTCATTTAGATTTTAATAAAATCCTATATTAAAAACCTATATAAGGAAATTTTTATTTTAAGAAAAAAAATTATTTAAAACAAAAATTTATATTTAAGAAATACACTATCCCTTTTTTATTAGAGTATTAAATTATTTTTAATTAATAAGAATTTTAAGTTTTGACGTAATAAACCAAAAAATGGACTATTTAAATTATAAATAAAAATTATTAATACTAGAACACTCATCAGCAGTAAAGTCTTGGCATTTATAGTACTCACTTTAAATTAATGATATTTTGTTTTTTATTCTTAAAAATCTTAATAATAAATAACTTTAGAATGGTTGATTACTTAAGCTATTCTCTTTCTAGGCAAGTAACTTCCGTGTGATTGGGAAATTTTCCTGTAAAATATTTAAATTTAAGTTATTCATGCAAGGTATTTGTTCCCTATCATTTATATATTTAGAATTTACAAAACATAAATCTTTTTTTTATATTTTTTAGATTAATATAGAAATAATTTTCATTGATAGACAGAAAATCATCGAAGTTTATTTCTTTTGTAATAAATAAATAATGATTTTATGTTTTAATGATAATACATATATATATATATGGATATTTCCTGCTCATTTGAAAAGTAATTAAGCATGTCTAAGTCTTCTTCAAGGTTGAATGCAAGAAAATTTGAGAACTATTTGTTTTAGGTTTATTGACTCTCTTGGATCTGCTTCATATTACAAATTTTTCTTTATATTAATTACAAATATTTGAATAAGGTTTTATATGATTTATAGAAGAGCTTTGGTTGATGATGTTTGTAAATGATATTTAACTAAATATTTTATAACTTTAAAGTAGACTATACATTATATAATAATATCGAAATATGCTGATCGATTAAACAGTAATTATTTATCCATAAAATTTAATAGCTCTGGTTTATTTTTATATATTTTATGAATGTTCTAATTAAACAATTATAATTTTTATAATTAATAGATAATACAATTTTATAAATCTTTATTTAGAGGTATAGCAGTCGATTTTATTTAAACATTAATACTCATCCAATTTAAGATATTTGGAGCATTCTTGAATTTAATATTTTCCCTATACAAAAATAAAATGAGAATAAAATGAACAAAAAATATTAAAAGGTTATAATATTTAAATTAAATATTACTGTTCTAAGGTTTCTAGCTATATATATTTGATTATAGAATCTGTATTTTATACTAAGAGCAATTATAAAAACTCTAAATACAGAGTATTTCATAAAAAATTAGAAATGGTGATGAATAAATAAATTAAAGTATTTATTTGTAAATATCAATTTTAAACATTTAAAAATAAATATAGTTTTTAAATATTTGTTAAAAAATTTAGATTTTCACAATGATGCTACAAATTTAGAAGGGAAATGTGTGATAATTAATTTTAATTTATTAAAATATTGCAATGTGTATAATAACTAATTATTTATAATTGATTTAATACGAGGCTTATTTGTTTCAAAAATATTCTATTAGTCTATTCTATAATAATATCTAATTCTGAATATATGCAAAGTATAAATTTAGATAGTAATATCCATAATCAAACATAAACTAATCTAATAATTATTCTTTAAATATTATAAATTTTAATTTAGATTCTTATTTATTTATCGATATGAGAATAGGAAAGTGGCTCATTTTATAAAAGATAAAAAGAATAATATTATTATTAATTAGAAAGCTCATTTTCTGGATTTTATGACCTTGAAAATCAGAGGCTATGTAGTACTGCCAGTTATTTATTCTTAGGGTTTACTAATTTCAAACATTTTTCCATAATAGGTTTTACTAGTCTTTAGGCTTCATGAAAAAATAGAAAAAAATAATAATGTATAACAACAATATCAAGAAAATTGGGGAATTTAAAAGAATAAATTAATTAAGAAAATAGGGGGGAGAAATTTTCCTGCTATCATCAGAAGTTTCCTGCCCTATACATAAGAATTTTCATCCCATCTTCAGAGGTTTCCTGCCCCATACATAAAAATATATAATTTTAATAAATTTTTCAAAATCTTTATCATCAATTATGTTTTAATAATTTATATTATAAATCAAGTTTGAATTTTTATTTTGATAAAAAATTAAAATATTTTATCAATGTAACATACATTATTAATTAAAATCATTATAAATGAGACAATGGAAAAATCCAAACCTTGAAATTTTCTTAAAAATTTTTTACTTATTGGGATAAGGTATAACATAAATTTAAATGTTGGGGAGGAAATTTCTTCACCCATATATAAATAATTAAAACTTCTAATTAATTATCTCTCCTCTTTGAGCCTTCTATCCCAGACCCATTTATAAGTTTATTTAAAAGTCAGGCCTACTTCTTTTCCAATTTCTTTCATTTAAGCTTTTGACCAGTTGTTGTTCAATTAAAATTATTACTCAAGGATCTTAATAAAATCAAATTTAATGATTATTTTAATATTATTTAAATATATGCATTTTTATATATAAATATATCAGTTATTGTTACATCAGCTTCTGATGGCGTTTCAAAAAATTAAATCAAATTTTTCTTATTACAAGTAATAATTTTTTATAAAAGTTTCATAGTGCAATTTGTTGAATTCCAGTCATTTTGAAATACTTATTTTGCTCCGCTCCCTCTTTGTTTTGACTCTGAGGTTTTATGACATAAATCAGTGTTTATTTTTAATTAATTTTTATAATAAATTCGAAATTTAATTTAATGTTATGTGTTTGATTTATTGTGGGAGGGATAAAATAAGTACGATAAAAACATAGATTCAAAGAATAAAATTTAAATTTTATGAGTTAATTAAAACCGATTTTGGCTTTAAAATTATTATGAGTCAAGATAAAGGTGCTTTTAAGATTTATATATCATTTAAATGAAAAAGATGATTAACTCAACGACAAAATAATTAATTTTAACAATCATTCAAAAGCAAGACAAAAAAAGATTAAGCATGTTCATTTATATTTTCATAAATTTTATTGATACAAACTTTCTTTTAAAATACTAATTTTCTACAAAGATTATAGTAGAAGGTATTGATATATTATCCTGATTTAAATAAAGCATATTGCCGTTTATGATAATTCTTACCATGAATTTTAACTAGAAGTAGTAGATTTTTAGAAGACTTGGCATTTATGAAGTTGCAGTCATTAACACAAAACCCCTCGAGATTCATCTTGTTTGCATCTACATCCTATATTTCCATCAAGCCTAGATATTTTGATTCAATATTCTAGTGAGATGTGAATTATAAGTAAAAGAAATCGATAACTTCGGAAAAGTGAGAGGATGTAAAATCTCAAACCAATTCTGCCTCTGTTGAGAATTAGTTTCTGTTCTTGGCTGTGACTTACTTCGATAAACCTACAGGTTGATGATTAGAAAAAAATTATAGTTAATTTCTATAACTCTCTTTGATTCATAATTGAAGGTTGATTGCCAAACATGATCAGCTCCCATCAAACTATGAAATAAAAACTGCCAAAAAGCTAACCTATTTCATGGAATCTGAAAATCTAATCCTGAAAAGGACGATTATATTAGCTTAAATAATTCCCCAGGCTGAACAACTCTCGACTCTGGCCTGTTCTGCCACTTTATAAAAAGTTATATCTATCTAATTTAATAAATGTGAAGATCGAAAATCAATATCATTTTATCTGTTAAAATTTAGTAGTATCAAATCAATTAGTTAAAACGAAAATGATAAAATTTAACTTCATAACTTGCTAATTATGTCCAAACTTGATTATATTATTTTATAGATAAAAAAAAATAGTGTTCCCTTAAAAAATTATAAATTATTTATATGTTAAAATAAGAGATTCAATAAAATTATCTTCATTGTATTTTTTAAAATTTTATTTTTTAATTTTTTAAGGAAAAAATCAGTTTAATATTTAAAAAAGATTGTACAAATACTTTTTTAAAAAAACTCTCTTCCCTTATTTATCTATCTAGTTAGTAGCAATTAATTATATTACCCTATCAGTTTTTATATTGAGTTAAGCTGCTTGAGACTTTAAAGGGACCCCAAAATGAATCAATTAAATTTTAAGATAATTTTTTAGAAATATTTTTTAATTTATCATGATACTGACTTCTTAAAATAGTAAATCAATGAATAATACTTGTCTATTTTGCTTTAAATATTATTTCTAGTTGTACAAGGAATTTTTAATTATCAAAAATTAATTAAAAGTAACTAAAATCTAAAATCATTTATTAGAGTTTGTAAAAGTAAATATTGATGCACTTTTATGATAATTTGTTTAGACATTAGTTTTATAATTAAAATATTGTTTGAAACAATACGATAATGTAAAAATATTTTTATTTTTATTTCTTAAAATTTTGTAATAAATTTTCACACTGATAATAATTATATGTAATTGATTTTAAAATAATTAAATAAGAAAAGCTTTGGATAAATTTACTATTAATATTCTCATAATCTCAGTTCTAATAAAGTATAAGATTAAAATGCAATATTCCAAGATCATTTTTTAAATAATTTGATAAAAAAAATTTTCATGAATAGAATATTTGTTCACCCCGAGGTACCCCCCCCACTCCTCCCAGTCCCTAAACCGAGGTACCTCCCCCCACCCCTCCCCCACCTCAAAAATGAAGTCCCCCTAATATACCCAACTTTATATGAAAAATCATATTCCCAAGGTCTGAATCGTCTCCCTTCATGACATCTCTCTCTCATAACAATATTTATATATAAAATGATATAAATTTTTCAAAATTATCTATTATCTTTTTAATTGTTGTTTTGATGTTGTTTAAAATTTTTTTCAACTCTCACTATGTCCGTCGACTTTTTAAGATACATACTGCCATAGGAAAATATATTTCAATTGAGTTTACATTGTCTAGACTTATTACAGATTTTATTAATACAATAAAGCTATGCATATAAAAATTCCAAAAATCTTTTTCAGCCTAAATCATCTTTTTTCGATTTAAATATAAAAATTAAATTGAGTAAATTTTTGTAAAAAATCATTACTGTGTTAAATAAAAAAAATTTTATCATAAAAAATGATAATGATTTTTTGCTATGATTTAACTTATTGAAAATAAAAATAAATTAACAAACGTTATTATATTTTATTAATATTTCATTATATTATGATTTTTATTTAACACAGTAATGATTTTTTACAAAAATTTACTCAATTTAATTTTTATATTTAAATCGAAAAAAGATGATTTAGGCTGAAAAAGATTTTTGGAATTTTTATGTGCATAGCTTTATTGTATTAATAAAATCTGTAATAAGTCTAGACAATGTAAACTCAATTGAAATATATTTTCCTATGGCAGTATGTGTCTTGTAAAGTCGACGGACGTAGTGAGAGTTGCCAAAAATTTTAAATAACATCAAAACAGCAATTAAATAGATAATAGATAATTTTGAAAAATTTATGTCATTTTATATATAAATCTTGTTATGAGAGTGAGATGTCATGAAGGGAGTCGATTCAGACCTTGGGAATTTGATTTTTCATATAGAGTTGGGTATATTAGGGGGACTTCATTTTTGAGGTGGGGGAGTGGTGGGGTACCTCGGTTTTGGGACTGGGGGGAGGGGTGGGGTATCTCGGTTTGAACATATACTTATAATATTTTTATTTATATTCATAAAAATTTAATAAGTTTAAACTTAAAGGAATATATTATATAATACAATATAATTTATAAGGAACCTATTTTAGCTTAATCTAAATATTTTTCCCTATTAATATATATTGATTCTAGAAATCTATCATCAATTTAAAGGGTGAGTCCCAATTTTAATTTAAGATAATAAATACATATAAGTACTCGGTCTCTTAGTCAAAATTTTAATTTTCAAAAGTTAGATCATTTACTAGATCTTCTATGTTGATACTCAAATTAATGATAACTTTTATTTTAAGCACAAAAAAATATAATAATACTTGTACACTCATCAGCCGTCTATTCCAAATACTTTACGAATTCATTTTAAATACATAAAAAAAACAAACAGTTCTTCTATAAATGTCATTAATAAAAATTGAATATTTATATGTTTATTCGGTTTAAAAAGGACTTTAGTTGTAGCTATTTTCAAACTAGGATTTATACTTTCCATCATGAGGAAATTTCTCATGGGTCAGGGAACATGTTTGGTTATTAAGATTAAATCCGTGAGACTTGTCATTAGGTATATAATATTATTAGCAATTATATTATTCATTCTTAAAAATTATAAATATAATTTAAAATCATTTACTGCTAGAAAATCGTCAACGTTAATTTCTATAAATAAATTAAATTGGCAATAATATTATTTCTTGCTCTAATGAGTAGTTAATAAATATATCAAAGTCATTTTCGATATTTAAAGTGGGGAAACTTCTGAATTGTTTGTTTGAACTAGACTCGTTGGTATTGATCTGTAACATACAATTTATTCCAAAAATTTTTAAAACATATATTTTTAACTTATTTTACAATTTCACTTGAATAAATTAAATTAATTATAGTATGAGCTTTGAATATTATTTGTATAGGTAAGATTTATAATTATATATATACATTGATAACTTAAATAATTGCTAAAACGATATCGAAGAATGCTGATCAATTAATAAGCAAACAAATAATCTTTAAAAAGCAACCGCTCTGGTTTAATTTTATTTATAAAATTTAATTATATTTTTAGGAATGTTTTAAAAGAAAAAATCAAACATTTAATTATTTATAATTAAATTATCAGTGATTTACTAAATTAAACTGGGAAATACGAAATAATTTAATTTTAGTTTACTTTTAGGAATAAATTATTATTAAATTTCCATCCTTCATTGATATTTGGAGCATCATAAGATAAATTTATGAGCATATAGTGAAATGTTTAGAATTTGTAATTAATTTAAAATATTCAAATGGAAATAAATAGAATAAAAGTAATGGTTTTAAATAAAAAAGTTACAAAAACCTCTAAATTATAGTTAAAATGTATAAATGCTCTAAATTATAAAATAGCTGCTCTAAATATAAACATTAATATCCTCTTATTGCAAAACTTAAATAGAAAAATTAAAATTTAAATATAATTGATTAATGTGACTAATTTTTAATTCAGAATAAATTTATAGGATAAATATACAAAGAATCATTATTCAATAAAATGAATTCATTAAATGTTACTTTTCAATCAAATGTAATGTCCATATTTTGCTATATACCGACCAAGTTTATAAGTTGTTCTTTCTTTACGATCATTTATGAAATCTATATTTTATAGTTAGAACAAAAAATATTATATACTCATAATTAGATATCTGTTAAAATCAAATTTACAATAAATGACTGAAAAATAGCATTAAAAGTATAATTTTCTCTTATTTTAATGATTTTTTCTCAATGTTAATTGTTTAAGTCTAAGCACTATTAATATTTTAAATGATTATAGTTAAATTCTAGTATGAGTAATAAGTGACGTCCGGAGGTCACAGGTGACGTCAGAAAGTCACAGATGACGTCCGGAGGTCACAGGGTGACGTCCTCCAGTCACAGGGTGACGTCCGGAGGTCACAGGGTGACGTCTGGAGGTCACAGGGTGACGTCCTCCAGTCACAGGGTGACGTCCTCCAGTCACAGGTGTCGTCAGGAAGTCACAGCTGACGTCACCAAGTCAAAGGTGTCGTCAGGAGGCCACAAATGACGTCTGGAGTTCACAGATGACGTCAGGAGGTCACATTATGATAAATATGGAGATTTATATGTAATAGATGTGCAAAGCACTATAAAAGATTCCGTTGGTACTTTTCCATTAGGATCCTAGGTTGCACCTGGTTATCAGGGGTCACAAGGAGTAAAACCCCTTATTCGCAAAAATAAACAAAAATATAAAAACAGGGATCAGTAGCACCTCTAGAGATTCGGAGACAATGTTTCTAAAAAGAATTTATGATAATTAATTTTTTTATTTGATTTATGAAACCTAGTGGACCAAGTCTACTTCGAATTTTTCTTACCCATCCTGAAAAAATTTTGATGAATAATTATGGATAGTAAGGTTAATCGAATAATTGACATAAAGATTGGAGATTTTACAGTAGAAATCAGAACAAGATAACTCTAGAAAAATTAGATATTTAAGATATAGCATAAAACAGCAAAGGATACTAACGACTTGCTATCGTATGTTGGGATAAATTGGGAAGAATTAGACATGAATAATGAAAGACATTTTCACAATTTTAATGGAAACATTGTACGAGATATGATACACTCAATTATAATAGAAGGAGTTTAAGAAGTACTTAATTTTTGAGTCACTCATGTAAAGAACATGATGATCGGCTTACCAGACATAATAAAAGATTTTTAATACAAAGCATTTTAGCGAAGAAATCTTAAAAATGTAAAAAAATTCAAGTTTATGACTACATATCCTATCTATATTCATATTTGCGAAATAATAATTACTAATATTTATTTATTTACGATTAAATATAAACGATTACCTTTTATTTAATATTCAATATTATAAATTTCTTAATGGACTATGCCACCGAACCTTAACAGGGGGCTGGCACCCCCTTAAATCCATCTATTATTTATTTCGCATTGGTTCTGAACAAGAGGTTCTACCCTTTATGACCTGGTTAACTAGGGGTTGCACCCATAGTGATTTCCTAGAAAAGATACGAGAAGAATTTTTATATTGTGATTCACACAGTTATAACAAAAAAATTTCATACTTATTTTAATGTGACCTCCTGACGTCACCTGTGACCTCCAGACGTCATCTGTGACTGGAGGACGTCACCTGTGACCTCCAGACGTCAGTGTGACCTCCTGACGTCACCTGTGACCTCCGGACGTCAGTGTGACCTCCTGACGTCATCTGTGACCTCCGGACGTCATCTGTGACTTGGTGACGTCAATACCCAAATTCTATTTGGTGTACTTAAAAAATAATTAACAAATAAACTTAGTCAATTTTCGTCAGTCAAGATTATAGTAAACGATAGACTCTAATAGATAATTCCATTATAATTTTGTGTTTTATTTATAACTTTACATCCTTGAATAATTACAAAGTGATGTCTGGAAAGTATGCACTTCTAATTATAATTTTTATAATTATTAGCAAAAGCAATATTTCAATTGAAACTCAATTTTTAAATTTATATAAGCCATATATTTTATTTTAAATTTTATATCTTCTTTAATATTAAGCAATAAGCTTGAATTAATAGAATAATTTTAAATAAATTAACTTTAGACTCAATAATTACTGCATAAACAAAACTACCCAATATCCTTACAAGTTTCTCTATCATCTGGCATTTCTGATATAAAGCTATTTCCAACTTTCTTTCCAGTAGCCCAGTATTTCCAAAAATTGTGCAGTTCTCTGTGTGTAATTAATTTGGATACCTGTTCCAATCCCATTATTATACAAAAAATCAATAATTCCAGGTATAAATCTGGAATTCCAGAAATATACCTGGAATTCTTTAATGTAATGCTTTATAATAATGTTAAACTATTTTATATAAACTTATAAATAAAACTTGATTTTTATCAATATAAATTTTTCTGTTTTTTTATAATTACGATAAATTTAAAGTTTTCAAGGAATTTTTTTAATGAAAAATACTATGTAAAAAAATTCTGTTGAAAGGAAAAAATTTCTTAAACTTAATCTTGTAATTGAATTTTTGGGGGGAAGTTTCCTGACAATAGGGAAGTTTCCTGTCAAGTAAACTTTTTTTTTATAAAATTTTTATTCATTTTATTTAAAATATTTTAATAAACAATTTCTTACACATTAAATGGCCAAAGATAAGTTAAACATTTTAAGAGTTATATCGATAAATTGCAATTATATTCTAATATCATAAATTGAGATATAGTACAGAATTTTATCATAATCTTTAGTAAAAATTTTGGAAAACTATTAGAAAATAAGAT
Organism: Oxytricha trifallax; assembly: GCA_000711775.1. NCBI lineage: Eukaryota > Ciliophora > Spirotrichea > Sporadotrichida > Oxytrichidae > Oxytricha > Oxytricha trifallax. The sequence continues at coordinate 40,486 of ARYC01017527.1, read as the reverse complement.
TATATATTTAAAAAAATAATGCTCAACATAAATTAGATTTTGTAATATTTCATGTGTGGTAGAATAAATTGCTTGAATCAAAAAAATGTGAAAATCATAAAAGGTATTAAAATGTTAAAAAATAATTCCATTAAAAAATACTTGACAGGAAACTTCCCTAAAAAAGTTGTTTTATCATAAACCTTGGCAGGAAATTTCCCCCCTTGAATTTTTATCACCATAATTAATATAAATATACCATTTATAATATTATTGCTAGAGGGAGATCTTTTAATAAAGTAAACTTAATAGTTAGTATTCAAAAATTTATAATTGTAATTTTAGTAATAAAGAGCTGATATTTATTAATTAATTAGTTTAAATGAATTAAAATGGCAAGCTAAATAAAAAGAATTGTTTTTTAATTTAACTAAATTTTTTCAATAGATTAACTTAGTTTCATAAAAACTTATGCACTTTTATTATTATCTAGAATATTTTAATATTATATTTATCCATTAAAATTTACCCATTTAAAAGCTTTGTATTTTTTGTCTGATTAAATTTAATTCCTAATAAAAATTTTGAACTTTTGCATTTAAAGTAGTAATTATTTCAATTATATAAATTGAAATTTCTCTTTCAATTGGTACATCCAAACATCATTTTTATAAATATAAAAAAATTATAATGATTTAAAAAAAAATATTCAATTTATAATTAATTTTAAAGTTTTTGTTTAGATTAACTCTCTATTTAGATTCATTTAAATTATACATTAAAAAATTTGCAAAAATTTTAATACAAAATAATATGAACAATTTTATCTGATGTATAAATTTTATTCCAGTTTTAAACTGGAATTTCAGATTTATAACTGGAATTCCAGGTATAGATCTAGAATATTTTAATCATATTACGGTTCCAGATATAAATCTGGAACTTATTGGAATTCCAGATTTAATTCTGGTATTCCAGTTTAAAACTGGAATTTAAAAAAGTTCCAGATTTGGAGGTGTATCCATTAACTTTTACTAATTTTGCTTAATGTTTGCATAGTCTTAGCTGCTTAGCCCCTTTAAGTTTGAAATAAACATTGAAGGCAGCATTAATTCAGTTGTGTATTGATAACCAGCGGTAGCTATTTTTAGTCCGCCCATATGGAAACCATGATCACTCATTAACATGATTGTTGTGTCTTCATTTTAAACTTCTTTTAAGAATTTTGATAAGGGCCCATCTAAATAGTTCACAACTTCTCCAGTACCTTCATGAAAATCTATAAAGTCTAGCCAAATGACTTTCTTTTCATTTTTGTATGTTTTTTAAAATTGTCTTCCAAATTCCATAACATGCTCAAAAGTATCCTTTCCATACAAACACCTTCTTACAATAGAAAATGGACCTTAGAAAGGACCAAAACTATTCTCTGGGTTGTGATAATTAGGGTCACACGCAGCGGACATTGACTCATGATCAGCGCTATTATTCTCTACATATTTCATTACATGAGCACCCATCTCGAAAATATTTGATTCGCAAAGGTTTGATGCATGACCTACTATATACCCAGATTGTTTAAAGAATTCAAAGATTGATGATTTCTTTTATGCCACTTCTCCTTCTAATTGATCAACTTTCATTCCATAGAGAAACATCAATGCATTTTCATAAGTTCTTTTACTGAAGCCATGATACCTAAAGAACTCAAAAGTATCCTGTTCCTTAAAGAATTGCATGGTTTCTGGTAACTTAAAATGAGCTCTTTGTCTTGATAGAGCATCCACGTATATTATTATGAGATTATTTGTTAATCCGTTTTCTTGTTGAAGAATTTTTCGCTGGTCAATTAACTTCTGGTTTTTGTTCACATATTAATTTAGATTATTGTTTTGTACATCAATTATTTACTCATGTCCTGATGCTTTCGCCTCCTCTAAACTTTAATAACCTTTTGAATTTTGCCAAATTGCATAAGGAAATTAATCGAAGTTCCTTTATGCTTAAGTCATATTTCTCGTATCTGCTAATCCAATAAATGGAGCATCTGTTTTGTAAGAATTCTTCATTATTTCATGGTCACTTTACCTTCCTCTGCAACTTGCAAATGAAAAGTCTTAAATTCTGTCAGATAGCTCATAAACACAAATAGTCGGTTATTAAATTTCACAAAATTATTCAGAATTTATCATTTCAGAGTGAAGCCCTTTTGCCCAGTTTTAACAACTAGTCATTACTTTGAATTCAAAAACATATCTCAAGAAGAGCAAAAATATAAAGCTCAAAATCAAAGTCCTCCTTAAATTCATGTAAGGTTTGATTTTTAGGACACTTTATTTTAATAGTAGCAGTATTATGAATAGAATGACATAAAGTAAGAATGCTACACCATACATTCCTCCAAATCTCTGTTTAGAAATTGTTGTGTTTGTTACTGACATTAAAATAATATTGATAAACACTACTAAGAGAACTGTCGCTTTTTACTTGTTTTTGCAAGAGAAGTTTTTCCAAATAATGAATGTGAAAAAGAGGGCACTAATACCTATTATTACTAATCCTTCAGCTAAACCTGGAAGCAAAAACTTATCAATGCATTCATAAAGTCCATCATATTCACACTTCTATTAGGCAATATACTAGTAAAGAATAAAAACCCATGAAATTATAATAATATCAAATGTAATTTTTAGTTTATGACATTTCAATTTAACATTATTGCATTTTAAATAAATGAAATTTAAAAAGTTACTCTTTTAATTCTAAAATATAAATATCCTATTATACATAATTTAAGCAAAAACTATTTAATAAATTTGTTTCATATTTAATGCTTCTTAATATTTTATCAAACCTATCATCCTTAACTTAATTAGTTCCTAGTCTTAACTAACTTTAAAAGATAAACTTTATATTTGCAATTTTAATCTTAAAACTTTCAGGATAAATTTGGTTTAAGTATAATTTATTAAACTTAATTTTTAACAACTTTATTATTTATTTCAAAGACTAATTAGTTTAAATCTATCTTCAAACCATTAATAAGATAGCCATAAGACACTAAGTTAGAGCTTTTAGAAAAGTTCATACGCATACAAAACAATAAAGGTATATTATATAAATACCAAAAAAAATAAAGATTTAAAATATTTGGTTTAATTAAAAACAAGTCCTTTTAAAATTGGGAAGAAAAAGTTGGACTAATTATTAAATTGCATGAATAATTTTACTTAATGTTTAACTATGATAAGATTCAAGCCATCTATCGTAAATTAATAAAATGCTTAAAATGGAAAGCATTATTCTTATTTTGTAAAACTACATCCAAAATCCTAATTTTTATGCATAAATATATAAAAAAGAAAAACATAAGAATTTAATCCCTTTTAATTAGAATATTTCTAATTCTTTATTGGCTAAGATTCAAATTTAAATACTTAAAAAAAGAAAAAGTAATGCATAAAAATATTAAAAAGTTTTTATTTGATTATTGTTTTAGAATGTTACCCACTACTATTAAAATATATAAACATTAAATTATTTATCTATACATTAATTTTTATACGAAGCAGAAACCTAATCGAAGGAAGTTCAGCCCAGGTCTTTAAATTCCACTATGTAACTCTTAGGCATTAAATTTGAAATCTGAAGGAGATTATGTGGAATCACTTGACGAGAAATTGCTGTTTTTATACGACTAATGCTCCTAGTCCTCATTATCTTGGATTTCATCTTTCTGATTTACAAATTTTCTCATTTTCATTAATTTAAATTTGTATTTTAAGTTAAATACAAAATAATTAATACTTAAGCTTAAAAAATTAGAATAAATTTAAATTAATATTGTAATTTAATATTTATTATAAATCTCTATGTTAATATATTTGAGTAAACAAAGAAATTGTGCTAAATTAATTTAAATGAATATTTTTGAAAATCCTCTGTTTCAATTTATATTTAATTTATAAATTATTTGGATATTAAAATGTTTGAATTGAGTTTTATGTTTATTAATTCTCAATTAAATTATTTTAACAAAAAATTAACTTAAATTAAGAATTTCTTATAAAAAAAATCTTAATAAACACAATAGCATATTTATTCTATATTATTTGCAATATTTTAGCGCACAATTCTTTTTTAATATGATGATATTACATGATTTAACAAAATTTTAATAAGAAATAATTGACTTCTATATATAGGGGAAAGCAATTCATTCTAATGAACTATAAATGCATTTATTATTCCTTAATACATATTTACTCTTTATGTAAAATAATGAGGAAGGGAATCGATTTTGCTTTATATAATATAAAAAGTGGTGAAACAAATTTTTTTTAAATCACATTCAATTACATTTTTTATAATTTGATTAATTGATTTTCAATTATTAGCAAAAAATATCACTATATAAATATAAAAGTTATTAAATATTGATCTCAACTTCATTAGGTAGAGATTGTGGAACCTTAAAATAAATATTACTGCTTCTCTGTTAGTGTCTGAATCAGTAATTTATACATATAATATTTTCAATTATAATACTCAAGAAACCGATAGAAACTCAAAATTATCAATACAATCACTGAAGAATTCTAAATTATAAATCTTAAATTATTTTGTGTTTTTTATTTAATAATTATAATGTCTATTATATAAGCTCAGGAGGGGAGATAGTACTGGAACTAAGCAAGTCTTTGGGTGTGTATGAAGATGAAGTTCTAAAACTTTAATATCTCAAATGTAATAATATATTTTGAATATAATTAATCCAAAACTTCTATATTAAATTAATATGATAATAATAACTTTATGAATATAAGATTATCACAATATCAGATGCCACTTTGCCATTTAAGACAGTGAACTTTAAATGTTAAATTTGTATAATTATTTTAATTTTATCAGGATGCTTCATAAGTTGCTTCTAATTAATAAAAACGAAATAATGCAAATTTCATCATTTATGTCAAAGTTATATTTCAAAAGATAAAGAAATATGTTTATAAAGGTAAAATATTTATTTTAGACATTTCTATGTCAGAATAATTGAAAGGAAAACTTATTGTCAATAAAATTTTCTTAAGTAACATTATAAAATGTTGAAAAATTATATTCAAAAATTAAAATAGATAGGAGAAACAGTTTTTTGGCAGTTTTGCCATTAATTAAGTTAATTGCTTTAAACTTTCATTGAAATAAAAAAATTATATAATTTATTAATTTTTTTATCTCTTTAAAACCTAAACGAAATAGTAAATAACTAATTTTTTTTTTGAAAAATCACAAAAACAGTATAAATTATTATTTGTTAATCTTGAGAGTTTTAATCAATAATAAAAAAATTTTCCATAAAAAATGAATAAGTCTATATCATTTTATAAAATGAAGAACTATTAAATTTAAATAGTAAAACTGAAAATATCTTAAATTAATAAAGTCAAATCAAATAAAAATATACACATAATTTAATGGATATTTGAATATTTGAAATATTTATAAATTTTTAATATTATATTATAACTTGCAATTATATTTTTTATTTACTTGGCAAAGATATACTTTTTAATTCAAATGAATGATCACATTCTTTTATATAGCAATTATAATAAAGTAAAAAATGGTTATCAATAAAATCTGAATTTTTCATAATTTTAAAATGAATATAAAAAAAACAAACATTTTTATAGCATTAGAAAAAATTTAGGTGAGGCTTATCAAAAGTAGCACTTCGCACAGGCTTCTCAATTTGCTGTACATTTAAAACCTCAATGCAAAAATTTACTCTCTCCTTGAAACATCCCAGGATGATTATAAATTTATTATGATTTATATGTGCCACGCTAACTATCTCAAGGTAAGAACTAATTTCATTTTAATTTAATCTATTTGACTCAGAGTTTATTGATGCATTTATTCAAAATAGATTTATTATAGGGAATTAAATCAATTATTCAAGATTTCTATATCATCTAGATTAATATTAATTTTATTCTATTTTAGGTACTCTACCGCCAAGCAGCTTATATGCGATAGAGTACCTAAAATGGAATATAAATATATATGATATAGAAATCTTGATTAATTGATTTAATTCCCTATAATACATCTATTTTGAATAATTTGACGATGCTGCCACAACAAGTCTCATGATTGCATTTGGACTTTGCTTACTGCTGAACATATTTCTGTAAGAATTAAGCTAGAAATAAAATCTTTTAGGGCTGTGAGTCTGAAGCACTTATGGGGTGCTATGAATGCGTTTCAGATAATCTCTCATCTGCCTTTGGTCACAATTAACTTGCCGGCCAACACTGTTAAATTTTTCTAAGTTGTTCTTGAGATATCAGCGTTCTAGATTTACCCCACTGACTTTATTAGCACTTTCTTCGGGATTAATGAGGACGATCTATCAACGTTCTCAATGTACTTTTAAGGGGTTGGTAGATAATCATTTTTTTTAATTTTATCAAATTTAACTTTTAATAATTGAATCGAATATTATATTCTTAAAATTAAGATGCTTAAATTAAAAAATTTTTATTATTTCATGTTATAAATTAATATCAAAACAAATGCTCGAATTTTCTTTAAATTATAAAAAGTTAAGTGAATCTATAATTTTTATAAATTTGTTAAAGTATTCATTATTTGTTTAGAAATTAATTTTACAACATAATCTGCTTCAATTAAAATTAGTACAAATGGTGCAAATGTTGAATTTTACTAAAATAAAATAGTCCAAAGAATCCTGAAGATTTAAAATTATTTATCTACAAATTTTAAATATTGCAAATGAATTTAAAAATGTAAATATATATATTATTATAAATTTTTTTTATTTTGAAAGAATTTTCTTAAAATTAAATATTGATTGATCTCTTTTAATTTATCTTTATATTTTTAAATGAATAATTTTCCAATAAATAAATGAAACTTCTACATTAAACTAATTAGCTTTCTTAAATTTGTCTTAATATGGATAAAGGAAAACTTCAATTAAATCTATAGATATAAAATATATTAATATTGAAATTTGCTACGAAACAGCATTTAATTATCATGTATTTTTATGCTAAAAATGTACTATTAATCCTTAATTAATTAAAAAAAAGTATTAAAATTGTAAATAAGTTTGAAATTATAATAAATCACAGGTATTTACTTTATTTGAAATTTATTCAAGAAACTAACATTTATAAAACAGTAATTTTTTCTTAATAAATTTTTATTTTATTCAAAATTATTAAAGTATATTTATAGATTCAATTTTAAATAAATTTTAAGGGGAATATATGTAAAAAACTGAGAAATAATATCAATTAATTAGTAATTAAATCTCTAAATATAGCTTTATGATTTTTGTAAATATAGTAAATTAAATTTATTATTTGCATTTTTCGCTTTAATCTTTATTTAACCAGCAAATCTTCAATAGATTATAAATATTATTATTAACTTGACAAGTTATTAAGAAACTATTAAGCTTATTATTAATTTAAGTTTTGACTTATTTTATTTTTCTCTCTATGTTGACTACAACTATGATTTTGAAGATTTTTCTCTCACTCAGCTTAATGTAAACATTATTTCCAATGATTTTCTAAATTTGTAGAAGAGTTAATTGTTTGATATAAAAGACAGATTTCCCTATAGTAATTGGGAATGCAAACTCTAATTTTAATACGGAAGTCACTCATTTGGTTGACTATAGCCATGATTATAAGTTAAATATTAAATTATACTAAACTGATAAATAAATGCTTAAGTATAGTTAAATATTATTTATAGAAAATTTATAAAAAATAAAAAAAAATAATAATATAAATGTTTTTGTAATTAAAAACTAAAATATTGAATTTGTTATTCAATTACAAATTATTTATATTTAATATCTATTTCTTTTTTTATCAGAAGTTATTCTAAAATGTAAAACATAAGCTTTTAAATTTTAATTTGTATTAAGAATAATGTAGAAATATATAAGTATAAAATTCAAATAGTATCTATTCTTTTATAAATATTTTTGATTAGAAAATATATTAGTTAAGCTTAATTAATCTTAACAATTAAATATTTTATAGATAGATTAGAAAAAAAGATTTAGTACTACTTTAATATTTTAATTTATTCACCTGTTTTATTATAATACCTGCTTGGAGGGAGGCTATTAAAGGACAGTATCCCTTTTATATGTTATTAAAATTATTTAATAAAACATTCATGAAATTTATTATAAATAATCCCTTTGGACATTCCATTTATTTCTGCAACACATTTTAAGCTTAATAATATATTTATAAGCATTATTTAATATAACATTTTTGCTAAAATATTTACATCAAACCTATTCTATATAAATTAAATTTAATTAATTTTGATTCATTTACAAAAAATTACTTTAAAACACAATAGAATCCCAATGAACTAAAGCTTCAATTCACTTTAACTTAAAGATTTATATTATTAAATTATCATGAATAAAAAAAAGAAAAGAAATATTTGTTGGCATTTTCTCTATTTATTATAGAAATTATTTTAACAGTCATGGTTTCCAATTTGCTTGCTTTAATTTATAAATTATCAATAATCTAAAATATTTTAATAAAAACATCTTTGCTAACGATATTTAGAAATTTGGAGACATAGAATACGACCATATTCATGACGTAATTTTTGCAGTTACAGCTCCTGATTTATTTATAATTAAAATTACGGATCACATTTTTCCTCTATATATATAAATTAAAATTAAAATCAATTTAATTCTGTTACTATTTTTAATGGTAAAAAATATTTTAAAGTTAATATTGGTAACATTATAAATTAAATTTTAGTGTGTAATACTCTCTCGCCTATAAATTTTATTAGATAACTAGATTATAATTTTAATAATAGATCACAAATGGTGGTTAAAATTTTAACTGTGGGACTTGCAAGAGCTTGTAACTAGTGTACTAAGATGGTGGTTCAACTTTCCCAAATATACCATTTCTCTACCTTGCTTAAAATATAGTGTTTTATAAAGTATTTAAGATATTTATTTGCTTTTCATTCTTCAATCTCCAATAAATTTAATGCCATTAGATTTTATTCTTCAACAAGTGATTAAAATTTATATTATATTATATTATTGCTTAAGTTAACAGAACTGTTGAACTTAAATAAAAAATATTTTATTATTTATTCAAATAATTGGCAATTAACTTAATAGAAACCTTGACTATAAGGAAGATATTCCTTAGAAATAAAAAAAATTATTTGATTTACTATTGTCTTCTTAATTATATCTTAGTAGCAGCGAAATTAATTGAGTTTATCTATATATCAAAATCAACTAAGCAAATAATTCAATTTAAATAATTATTAAAATTTGATACTTCTTTGATTAATATAGTAACAAAAAAATTTTACTCTATTTATGAATTCCCTATATTATAAGTAAAATATTTCAAAATTTGGACAAAGTTAACTCATAATAATTTTAAAATTAACAACTTATTTTTAATTATATTTTCCCAATTCAATGATACTTTAGAAATGATCTCTTAATTTTAAAGATCATTACAAACTTATAAAAAGCGATAATATAATAGAAGGATTCTAAATTGATTACTTAGTTTAAATAATATATAGAAATAAATAGAAATAATATAATAGGAGTATTTTATAAAATCATTTGTTTTAATTTAATATTAGACTATCAAATCACTTTTTACTTATAAATATTTATAGTAAATTACGCAAGCATGATTATTAATTATAATATTCCATTTATATTAAAGCAGTATACCGATGTATTTTTTAATAGACAATGAATTTTGGTTAGTTACTATCAGATAGGATACCAATAGAAACATTGAATTAATTTATACCATTATATATATTTTTTTGTAAAAAAGTTAAATGAATATATTTTAAATTAATTAATTAATTAATTTAGATGAGGAATGATAGTTTTACTACTATATATTGAATAATGATTTATTTTTTGAAAATTAATTATTAATCTTAATTATTAAAAGAAAAAATTTATAAATTAATTAAATATAAATATAAAATAAATTATTACTTTGTTTAAAATAACAATCAGAATACTCTAGTTTTACAGAGGAATAATTTTACGATTATTCAAAAATATATTTTAATTATTATTATTATACTTTAAATAGATTAAACCAAATAATAAAAAAAAATAGTTTTAGCATTGAATGACGAATTTTTTAATGAAAAAAATAAAATGTATAAATCATTTAAATTGAATTGAATATATTTTTAAACTTGAGAATTATTATAAAATTTTTTTTCTTAAATACATAAAGCATTTATCATGCTAATGTAGTCTTATTTATTTAAATTTGATTAATTAAAATGATTTATAGATATTAATTTTGTTCTATTATATCTTGTTTATCTTTTTTAATTTTAAACATTTTCCAAATTAAATTGCAATCAATTAATTCTATTAAAAATAAAAAAAACAAAAACAAATGCTATGAATTTAGTATATTGAATAAAAGTACAAAACGAAACAATAAAATATGATAATACAATTAAAATATATGATTTTCTTTTTACCTTTATACTTAATCTATCGTTTTAAAAATAAATTATTAACAAATTGATGTTTTATAATTGAAACTAATTTAAAATAGATTATGGAATTTTGAAAAAGTTTATTGATGATGATGGTTTTTCAAGCTTTAGAGGGTGCATGAAATTCAATAGGAATGGATACAATTAATTAGGATTCTTAACTATGGACTATGAATAATAATATAGTAGTCGCTAAATTAGAACGTATTTTTATCAATTTAGATTATATTTAAATTTAATATTATTTTATATATTAATATCTTAATTGTTTAGTATGAGTTAGGTCTAAGAGATTCTTCAAATGAGGATCAAAATTAAATTCAAAAATAATCATTTTCTATTGAATTATAATTTTCTAGAAATAAAAATTAATCCCCCTTAAAATGAATGTTTTATTATTATTATTTAGGAGGGATGGTCTAAGAAAATCTTTAAATATTTCTATAGCCCTAATCTTTAAGTTACTCACTTTAAAATTGCCAAAATATCTAAAATGATACATTTATATTTTTCATAAATGAAACATGTTTATTTCTTTTTTTATAAAAGATTTTTATTGACAAAACTAAATTATTTAACATTTAGAAAATTATCATTCTTTTTATTATTTAAATTTTAATCAACCTTGAATAATCAATTATAAATATAGTAATAATGTATTCGAAATTGAGTTTAAAAGATTGAGACAAAGTTATTTTTTTAATATAAAATTAATACTAAATTAGCTGAACTTTAACTGCGTCTAATTTGATTAATTAATGATTTAATTTTTTTTCTCTTAAATTCAATTAAATTATCCAATAATCAAGTTTAACTTATTTTTAATTAAAAATTATAAGCAAAAGTAAAATGATTTTTAAAATTATGAAAATCTTTAAAAATTAGATAAATTTAAATACCATTAAATTTTAAAATTTGAGAAGTAAATATTCAATTTAAGTCTAACTAAAACTTAATATTTTTAAGTTCACATTAGTGTTTAAAGAATGTTATTAAAAAAGCGTCATTTTTAAGTTAATTTATAGAATACTATAAAAAGAGAAATTAAATAAAACTACGCATTCTTCCTTGAAATTTATTTAGTTATTTTTTAATAATAAGCTTATATTTAAACAATAAACATATTTTTATATAATTACTTATCCAATCTGATTTTTATTAGTTTTATTTAAATTAGATTGGGTAACAATTATTATAATTTATTTAAAAGATGATTTATGATTTTAATTTAAAAATCTTACATATTTGTTTAATTAAGAAATGTTTTGACTATTAAAAATATGACCTCACAACAAACATTTTATTAGTAAGAGCAGTTGATAATATAATTCTAAATTAATCAATTTTGTATGTAATATATCAAAAATAAAAAATAATTTATTTCTTCTTTACTTACGTATTACTTTAAAAATAATTATTAATAATTATTTTGATTTTAATTGACGATATTTTTTATGTTATTTATATGTTAGAAAAAACTTTGAATTTTCTAATTAAAAGTTTCTTTTTTTGAAAATAACCCTATATTTTGAGATAAACAAATAGAAAGGAATTAGGGACTTATACATTAATTTGTGTGTATAGAATCAATTCAATTTAATTCAACAAATAATTTAATTAAAACAGTTGATACAAACTTCAAAATCTAGTATATACTGCTTAATTTAAACGTATAATTTTTATAAATAATTTATTAAAAATTGCTTAAACTTTAACTTGATCCAGTTTCTCATGATCCATTAAGTCAGGCAGCTTTTAATTATTATTATTATTCATGCAATTTTTATTAGTAGGAATTTATTTTGAATTTTTTATTATTTTATTTAATTAAAAATAAAAAGATTATGCTTATTAATACCTTTTTAAATGAAATAAATGAAAAATACACAAACTAAGATTTATTAATTTATTAATTAAAACAAAGTTTGAAATGTATTTTTTAGTCATTTTATTTACAAAGATATCTTTATTTTTTATAAAACTTTCATATTAGACTTGCAAGCTTAAAATTCTTAACCTTTTGCAAATGATTTTGTATAGAGGAGTGGGAAATTTATTGCAAATAGCATGAACGCAATAATATTTGGATCGCTTGAAGTTAATGGAAGATTTATAGATAGTTTTTAATTTATTTTTATAGACTTGTCTCTATGATTGTTACGAATGAATGTAGTATGTATATTATTATTTTATATTTATCTTAAATTAATTAAAATTTCTTCCATATATGATATATTAATTTATTGATAATCAAAATAAAATATTAATTAGTTATTAAATTAAATGATATTAATTTTTATTTCATATGCAGTCATTAATTTATTATTTAATGAACCTTCTAAGGGATGCTATCCTACAGAGATCCCTAATCAAAACCCAATTCTTTTTCTAAATTTTAGAATTTTTAATAATAATGAAAAGGTATCTTTCAAAACTTGCAATCATTTACAATCTAAAATTTATTATTTTATTGATATATTACTTTTCAGATGTCGTTGATAGTTAAATAATTAAAATGAAATACCTTCATGGAGATCGTGGCTTTGATAAATTTTAAGAGATATTTAAATTTTTGAAAATTGTTATTATTATTTACATAAAATCTTAATTTTTAATTACATAATGTCCTAATTTTTATATTTTACAGATGAATATTAATTACTCTATATTTTTAGAGTTATTTATATCTACATTTATTTATCAAAATTAATTATAAAAATCTTAAATTAAATAAAATCTAATATAAAAAACAAATGTTATAATTATTCAAGCAAGAAGACAAATTATATAATTTTATAATAATGAAAATCTAGAAAACTTTTTATTTCAAAGTCACATATGAGACTCTGCTATAATCTAATCATTATAATTAAACTTTGATAAGTAATTAGAAATATAAATTTAATTTAGTTAACAAATTTTTACCAAAAGCTTTTCAGCTAATCACAGTTCAAGACTTCCATATCCAGTACTAATTTTTTCAAGGAAATGACATTAAATATGAAATTCTTTAAATTATAGATTATAATTCTTTAAAATAAATCAAAAACATAATAATTAAGATATTTTTATTAAAGGTTATTTCAACATTAATTTATATAAATAACTTTTATTAGAAATTAAGAAATAATATATTTACGTTTAGTCAAATTTAGATAAGATAAAAATTAAAGCGTTGATTTATACTCATGGTATATTGTTATAATCAATAATAGTAGTGATTTAAGCGAATCTTGATTCCTATTTGCATTAGTTAAATAAATTTTTAGTTTTTCAAACTTTTGACAGCATTTTTCATAGAGTCTATTTGTTTATATTTTGGAAATTAATATATAAACTAACAACATAAAGAAAGAAATGATAAAGGTTTAAAGACTATCTTATTTCTGATATGACAATATTGAATGATTGATAATATAAGAAATATTGGCTTCAATGAATAGTATAAAGTTAATTAAAAGTATTATAATTTTATAATTAAATAATATATTAGATTATCTGAATATCAAAATTTAAGGACTGTACAAGGAATGAATCAAAGATAATTCAAAATAAAAATTAATTTAAGGGTTTTGGGAGTTTAAATATCTAACCAAGTTTGTTGAGTAATAATTAAATAAAAATAAAAATTTCTAATATTAATAGGATTAAAATTAATTCAATTAATAATATATTAAGACATTTAACCGCGTTTTAATAAATAAAATTTAATTTATCACTCTTATTCATGATATAATTATGAGTAAAATTTAACTTTAATTTTATAATGTAATACATTTGAAAATAGGAAATTAAATCTTAATTAATTTATACTAAATCAAACAGTGGTAGTTAAATATGGTGAAAATTAACGATCTTGGCTCATTCGATTGATAATTTTAAATTTTCTGGGCTTTATTAATCTCATCCCTGGAGCAAGATAACTTTCCTTTAATTAAACATTTATAAATTTGATAATTTTTTTCTTAAATTAAAGAAAAAGTTATCTTGCTCCGGGGATGATGTTAATAAAGCCCAGAAAATTTAAAATTATCAATCGAATGAGCCAAGATCGTTAATTTTCACCATATTTAACTACCACTGTTTGATTTAGTATAATTTAATTAATATTTAATTTATTTCACTAAAAATAAAGATAAATTAATTTAATTAATAGATGTAACTAAAACATAATTTCGTTTTCTACAATTCTATTAATCTACTTAAATTTTGAGATAGATTAATATTATTAGACAAATAAAGTAAAACTTATTAACTAACCCTTTTTTAAAGAAGTTATTAGTTATAAATAATGTCAGAATTAATTTATTTCTATAATGACATATTCTTTTTTTATTGCTCTCTTATTTCAAAAATGAATCTTATTATTTATTATTTTACATTTTTTTAAATTATGAATTTATCTTTTAGAACTTTCTTGTAAACACTCTTTCTATTTATAAATAAAAATGTCCCCATAAAACTTTGGATATTGCATTAAAATTTGCTCTTATAAGCACATATCAGTTAACTAACTTGTAAGACTCCAGTTCTTACACAATTAATGCTCTAACATCTACAAATTCAATTTTTTATTTTAATAAAAAATAAGATAGACTAACATTAATCATTTAAATGATATAATACAAAGTTTCAAATTAATATTATAATAAAAAAGAGTATTTATATTTATTTAAAGAGTAAGAAATAAATAAATAAATTAATTATTTAAATCTTTATTATTTCTAATAGAACTATTTTGTTATCATATTTAAAAATGATAATGAAAAATAAAAATAAATAATAATAATTCAATTATTCTTTTGAAATAATTATTTTTCAACAAGCTTAGATATAGTAATTTTTGGGATTCAATTAATTATCGTTTTAATTTTTATAAAAACATGATAAAAAGTTACATATTTATATAAAGATTGAAAGTTATTCTTAATATTGCCATATTTTAAAATTATATGTAAAAAAATATATTTCTATTTAAATAGCAAATGACCCTCCAATTATCAACCAATATCTGGGATTATTAGAGAATAATTAGTATGCTATGTAAGAATAAACTCCTTATTGTCTTAGTGATGAATTTATTCTTTTGTAAGTAATACTTTATAATATATTTGAATTGACAACTGCATTTGATGTCTAGCATAAAGATATAAATATATAAAATATATTTAAATGATATGCAATCTACTCTACCATCATCTCAAGAAAGCACTTTATAATTCAGCTACAGATTTAAATATATATTTAGATTAATAATAAATTTAACATATATAAAAAAGAATTAATGGAACTAATTTAATTATAAATAGAATTAAAAAATAAATTACAATAAAAAACTATTATTAATTGCCAACTTCGTTAATAGAATTTAATAAGATAGAATTACACACAACAGTTTCTTAATTCATTGACAGTAAAATTCCTAATGAATTAATATTATCAGAAAAAAATGGATTATTATTGACTAATAAGTTCAGCCCTACTCTTATCAATTCAGATTAGACTTACCCAGCAACTATTTTATCTTAACTATTTAATTGGAAATTAATTTAAAATTATATAAAACCATAACAAGCAGGGTCTCATTCTATTATATTCTTAATGAATCAAATTTTACACTCAGGTCATTGAGCTATATTCCATCACAAGATGTTGATATATAAAATTGGAGACTATATTTTTAGTAAGATCTCAGTAAATGCTCTTCATCTGGATCTAAGTTCCAATAAAAAATTAATTTAAATAAATTGACCTAATTTAAAAAATTAGGAGGTTTATTAACATTGAACTAATAATTAATAGACAATTTAAAAGCAAAGATTATATTATATTATTAATTTAGAAAAAGTCTGAGTTATTCTAGTTATTTCAATTTATTCACAATACAATTTTATTGAGAGTTATTACTAATCTTAATGAAGATGAGAGAAAGCAATCCTTTTTATTTTAAATCTAATGAATCGTAAATTTACTAGGCCAACCCCAAAAAATTATTTCAAATCGTTTAATTTTATACGAAATCTGCAATTTATTAATGAAACATTTCATGACAAATAAAACAGAAGACACTAAATAAAAACCCAAAGATTTTTACTTGTAGAAACAATATTTTGATTTCTTAAGAAATTAAACGACTCGGAAATTTTTCTAGGTAGGATCAAATTTACTCAAATAAGCCTTAAACAAATTTTCTGCGAAATCAATTTATTTCATTCTCTCTATATAATTAATTTATGATCTTTATTTATATTACCAAAGGGTATTACCAATCATGAACGTAATGTACTAAATTAATACAAATGCTATCTAAATTGATGTTAACAGGTTTTAATTGTCACATCTCAATAATTAATTTATTTGTATCCTGGTTGTGCAAGTCAGGTCTCTTACTAGATCTATGTTTTTTTAAGTAAATAAATTTAATGTTAACGATGTTAATCTCAATTAATAGCCAAGAACCTTCCTTAAATTTAATAAACAGACTAACTAACTCTTGATCTCAACTTCATTAGGCAGAGACAGAGGAAACTACTAAATAACTGTTACTGCTTCTCTGGGAGGGTCAGAATCAATGAGTGTTTAGTTCCTGCTTACTATAGTTGACAAAGATTTCTCAAACATATTCAAGAAACCAATAGATATTCAAAATTTGCAATATAACTCCACTAGTGATTTATAAAATTTTTATTTTTATTTTCAATTGATGTTCTAAACTTTTAAATTTAATAATAAGTTTAACTTGAATAAAGTTGGGTATATAGGAATTTTCCAACCTTTTTCAATATCTTTTAAAATCAAAAAAAAGATTTCTGATTTTTAATTATCATATAAAGATGTGAAAATATTCAAAATAATTAAGTGAGGTTCTAAAAAATCTTAAAGCGCTTATTTGATTAAAATTTATATGCATTAGTCTTTATTTACTTTCATAGATAAATATTAACTTGCTTTTGAAATTATCTTTTTATTTACTTATTAGTTTTTTACCTATTTATATGTTGAAAAGTATATTCCTATCAGTTTCAGTACCCACAAGTTCAAAATCGTGAAGTTACTCTGATTTTGCTAGGTAAGCCCCTAATCTGAGAACCTACACAGAATGTCAGCCAAAAAAGGTATAAGAGGCTTTCTAATATAAAAATTGTTGACATTTAATCATTCAAGTTGTGTTAAAACATAATTATATAACTATTCTTGCAACTTGGAGTTGAGTTTATCAAGGATAGGGCAAGAGTCAAAAGGCAGACCTCTTGGGTATAAAAACTGGTCCTTATTTACTAGAGCAAATTGTGATTTATTCCTAGCTAAAGAAAAGTCAAGTTAAGTTTCCCATAAGTCAAACAATAAGTCGTTAACAAGTAAGAATTTTACATTAACTATAGAACTCTATTCGAAATTATTCGATAAAGTATAACAAGAGAGATACACGAAGTAACAAAATAATCGCAAACCTCTCCAGCAAATTAAGTTAAAATAGCATAATTCTGGAGCTATTCTAGTCATTATATTAGATTATAATTTAAAACGTTTGAAACTATCATATTATAAATAACTATTTGCTGGATAAGCTTTTCATTACCGCTTTCCGAAATGATTTCAATAATGTTAATATTAGCTTATTAAAATTTAAGATATTAATTTTAATTGTAAATATTAATTTTCAAATAGTTATTTCAATTTAAAAAAAAATAAAAAAGAATTATAATATATTTGAATAATTTGGAAAACTTATAATAATTTTAACCTACACACCCATAAACTTTTTAATTATAGTTTAGTAAGCTCAGGAGTTAAGTTATTACTGGACCTAAATGAATCCCTCTATTCATATGAATTTATTTCTAAAACTTTCCTTGTAAACAATCATTCAAGGTTTTACATTGGTAACAACAAACAACAACCAAGTAGTTACTTTGAAATATGCTTAACCAAACAATTAAGAATCCGATGAAGATTTTGAAACTGTTGTCTTTGAGATTTACAATGATTCAAATGCTAATTTTAATATAGTATTTGTGATGAACTTAGAAGTACTTGTACTATCTCCTGAACTTTTGCAATTTTATCAGGATGCTTCAAAAGTTGCTTCTAATTTATAAATAAAAATATTTGAAATTCGATCATTACAGAGCAAGTCATGTTTGGAAAGATTAAGAAGGTAGATAACAAAGGAAGAATGGTTATAATTTATTTTTTTTATTTATGACATTCCTCTTTCAGACTAATATAGAGAAAATTAAAAAATAAATATTAGAATAAGATGATTTTCAAATAAAAAATATTTTAAATTATGTCTCAAAAGCTTATTAAAAGAGACTTTAGAATTTATCTACATAGATTTTCAAGCACTGATAATATAGAAAGTGAGGAGGTCTATTTTGAAATTACAAAAATAGCTTCCAACTATTATGAAAAATTTTCTAAAATTAGGGAAATAAAAAATTTGTAAGTCACTATAAAAATAACTTTAATTTAAGTAAATTTATTATTAAACATTTATGAAGTTTAAAAAATTCCTATTAAAGACTCGAATACAAATAGATGAGTAAAGAAAAAATATGTGATACTCTAAAAATAACCAAATTTTATAGTTATTATATAATTAATATAATAACAAGTAGTTTTTGAAGAAAATTATTTAAGTAGAGTTCTAATTGTACTTTGAAAAATAACAGTAAATCTCCATTTCAGCCAATTTCGACAAAATCTATGTGAGGCTTATCAAAAGTAGTACTTCGCATAGGCTTCTCAATTTGCTATACATTTATAACTTCAATGCAAAAATTTACTCTCTCCTTGAAACATCTTAGGATGATTATAAATTTATTATGATTTATATGTGCCACGCTAACTATCTTAAGGTAAGATCTAATTGCATTTAATTAAATCTAGTCGATCAAGAGTTTCTCGATGCTTTTGACGATGCTGCCACAACAAGTATCATGATTGCATTTGGCCTTTGCTTCCTGCTTAACATATTTTTGTAAGAATTAAACTAGAAATAAATGTTTTAGGGCTGTGAGTCTGAAGCACTTATGGGGTGCTATGAATGCGTTTCAGATAATCTCTCATTTGCCTTTGGTCAACTTGCCAGCCAACACTGTTGAATTTTTCTAAGTTGTTCTTGAGATATCAGCGTTCTAGTTTTATCCCACTGACTTTATTAGCACTTTCTTCGGGATTAGTGAGGACGATCTATCTCCGTTTTCTATGTACTTTGAAGGGGTTGGATACGATTCTATGAATGTTCTTATAAACCTTGGAATTAAAACTAAAAAATACTTAAAATTTTTAATTTAATATAATTGTCTTTTCATTTTTATTTATAGAATATAAGAATGTATAAAGCTTAATATGTTTAATATAGTCTGAATTAAATTATCTTTTTTTTTGAAGTTAAATTTTTCAAGTTGTTTCTTTTTGTTTTTAAATAAGTTTTATTTTTTTAAAAATAGTTTAAAACAATTTTTTTATTAGTTTACTAATTTGAATCAATAGAAAATAATTTTCATTTTAATTTATAATATAATTTGAAGTAAAAATAGAATATGATTAGCGTTATGATTTTAAAAAAAATATTATTAATGAGATTAGTTTACCTAATAATATATTGATAAATTTTTAATTAAATTGTATAATATAATTCTCTATTATAAAACAGTTTCAATTTGTATAGAATGAAAATTATGGGGGGTGTGTTTCCAGCCCCTCCCCTTAGGAAGTTTCTTGAACAAATTATAAAAATATGTAATTTTTATCAATATTTAAAAAAAGTTTTATAACCATCTATGAACAAATTTATCTTATTTCTACATTCATTAACTGTCATATATTGATAAAAATTCGAATTATAGTGGAAATTACATTAAATATATATTTAAGCAATAAATTTTTATAATAGTTTCTATTAAGTAACGAGACAAGGGATAGTTTTAACCTTGAAAGTTTTTAATTAAAAAAAGTAGTATAATATGGAGAGGTAAATCGAATTTGCGATTAAAATGTTTCTTTTTTGATTTTTGGATAATTAAAATATTTTTAATTTTAGGCTGGAAATTGCATAAGCAGGAACTACCCCCCTTTAAATTTTGATACCCCCCCTAATATATTTGGTTTAAACTTTGATGATTACTATTTACATTACTGCTATCTACTATATTTTAATATCAACAACTATTAAAAACTAAATAATTGATTGCTATTAGTAAATTATATGCTCACATTATTGAAAAACCGATAAAATTTGAAACATATTTTTTTAATAAAAAAAAATATAAATTTCTAGTATCCCTTTTAAATAAATCGAAAACTTTTTTAAATAACAATAATGAAATATTTCCATTTTAAAATAATTTACAATATTCTCTATTTCATGCTTAATATGATTCTTCCAAGAATATAGTATATTTATTCAATTTATTTATTTATTTTATTTTTTATAATACTGTTTGATAAAACTGCACAATCAAATAAATTTCTTAATCTCTTATCTAAATTTCAAAATTGGTCGAAATAGAAACTTATTTATGCTTGTGTTTTGGCATTGCTGATTGAAGCGTATTTCGAAATTGGATTGACCTCAATGCTAAATCTCTATGATTTGCGGTATGATATAGCTTCTTCTCTACATAGTGTAATTCTACTTTCTGTTATAATCTGCTTTCCATTTATAAGTGGCTATTTTCTTTACTATAATCATGAGAAACTTAAAAGAGAATCTTTTGCAGCAAAGTATAATGTTCGTGAGAATTGGTTTAATAAAGTTTTATTTATATTTAATAAATTATACTAGACCTTGTATGAAGGATTAAGAATTGATAGTTAAATTGCAGCTTAGTATCAAATTTTAAACATGATAAGAAAACTGATTTAAATAACAGCTTTCATGATATTTGATGAGTACGCTTTCTTGCAATTCTTCACATTGATATTCACTTCCTTGGGAATGATTATGTACATCATATTATACATAAATATAATAATTATAACGTTTAATTTATATTAGTGAAACCTTTTGATGATGAATTTATCTATAGAATGGAACTGTTTAATGAATTCACGGTTATTGCAATAATATATTACCATTTTATTAGATAGATTTAATGAAATTACAATATATAATTGAATGTACAGTATGATATGTTTCTCAGAGATAAATCAATCGGATGAAACTAAAATATTAATTATTTTTAAAATACTAAGTATGATCTAGGCTACTTCCCGATCGTTCTTTTTGCATTAAACTTCTCAGTACATATACTAAACTTGCTTATTCGTGCACTTTTTAACTTCAAAGACATATTACTTTCACTTTTTAAGAAACTTCGAGCTAGATTTTACAAGAAAAAATTACTGCACACGTCTTTAAATAATTTATACAAAATAAACAATTCAGACGAAGAAAAATTTCCTAAGTATAATGGTTAACTGGAGTCAAGAGCTAACGGTTTTTTTAATTTTGGTTAAAATAATATAGTAGAGAGCTTTTATACTCTGCTAATATAAATAATTTTGAAAATTAATGATTACAACAATCTGATTAATAATAAATGAACGACAATATGCCAGCATACAAAGTGTATCTAAAAAAACGTTTTATTGTTCCGTTTAAGATATCCCACAATTTCCTGTGAAATTACTCTCTCAAATTTTATTACCTTGCTCTGCGGAAAATACGTTGCGTTGTTTCCCACCATGTGATGCTGTGCTTACAAGTTTCAACCTTTTGAATAAAAAAGGAGGTTTCGATATTTTAGTTTACTGATTGAGTTATACGATTTTTGCTCATATATTTTTCTTGTTTTTATTATTTTTTCAAATTATTTTTATATTATCAAATTCTTATTATTAATTGTAAATGCAATAATTATAATAATTGTAAAAAACAATAAGAATCATAAAAACAGAGGGGGGGGGTCTAAGTCGGTACCATATGAAAAAATTTTTTCTTACCCCAAAATCCTAAGTCGGTACCACATAAAAAATGTTTTTTTTTCTCAAAAAATCAAAATCCTAAATCTGTGAAGGATCATTATTTGACATTATTTACCTAACTATCATCCTACCCCCCAAAAAAATATTATTTTATATTAAAATTTACTTTTCATCTTCTGAATCAGACTCCTTCATGACATAGCAATCATCATGACACTAATATTTTAATAAAATAACATATATTTATTACAAAATTAATTTTTCAATAGGACAGAGATTTGTTATAAGTAAAAAATAAAAATATTTATTTATAAAAAAATCTAATAATTCAATTTAGAACGACATAATTATTGGGCTGAATGAATGATATCTAGCATAAAATCAAATTTGCCCTTTGATTTGTCTTTTTCAAAATGGCAATTAATCAAGCAAACAATGATATGATTCTCTTAATTTCGAATCTTCGTTCTAAATTGAATTATTTGATTTTTTTTATAAATAAATATATTTATTTTTTTACTTATAACAAATCTCTGTTCTATTGAAAAATTAATTTTGTAATAAATATATGTTATTTTATTAAAATATTAGTGTCATGATGATTGCTATGTCATGAAGGAGTCTGATTCAGAAGTTGAAAAGTAAATTTTAATATAGAATAATATTTTTTGCGGGGTAGGATGATAGTTAGGTAAATAATGTCAAATAATGATTCTTCACAGATTTAGGATTTTGACATTTTTTGAGGAAAAAAAATTTTTTTTATAAGGTACCTACTTAGGATTTTGGGGTAAGAAAATTTTTTTTCATATGTTACCGACTTAGGATTTCAAAAATTGAGTGGTACCGACTTAGACCCCGCCAAGACATCTATAATCCAAATGTCAAACCTTACTTAAAAATAAAAGTCTAATGAATACGATAAAGTTGAAGTTAAATTTATGTTTATTAAATGATTAATTTTACTTATATTTAAAGTAATTGATTTAACTTCTTAGGAATACATATATGGAAATGTTAAAATAATTTATTTGAAATTAAAAATGTTTAAGTGTAATAACCAAACAAAACTTTTAAATAACAAAAGACAGAGAAGGGACAAAAGCCCAAAAATTCTAAAATTTAATGCGACTTTGATTAAATTTCAACAATAAGTCCATATATTTATGAAAAGTAAGGACACATAAATTCCAATAATAATCAACATATTCACTACCTTGAGGATTGATTCTAAATTCTAATATTCAATAAAATTTTGCTAACTAAAATGAAATACTTTAGATATTGAAAAACTTAAATATAATTCAATCAAGTAATTTCTTATACTCATTATTTTAATAATTAGATTCTCTTACATATTTCAGATTAGAGTAAAATAATATTTTAATTTCTACCATAGTAAGAGTATTAATTATTTTTGAAAACAACATAATGATATATGATAAAATTTTTAGTTTTATAATTAATTATTTAAATTAATTTTTTAAAAATGGTTTTACCGCATCATTTGAATTATATTGTAATAAATAGTATATTTATCAATATAATCAAATAGGTATTTTAAAATATTTTTATGTCCAATTATTTGAAATTTCATTCTTTATTTATAAAGCACTTTAAAGGATTGAAAAAGGTCAGTTATTATAATTTTAACATATAAATTAAAATAAGTTATAACTGTACATTTTTAATATCATCGAATAATATCCAAATCAATTGATCTTTGATGATCAAATGGCTTTTATTTATGCTTTTATCAATATTTAAAGGTATTTATATCATTTCAATTAGTCTTAAAAAATAAAAAACTTTTACTTTAATTTTAATCTTACATACAAGTATAACCTGACAGTTCTTTAGTTTCTGATTAGTTAAATATTATTAATTATAAATATAGTTACTTATTAAATACAATTAAGCAATGAAATCTAATTAATAAAATAAATATTTAAATAAATTATAAATAGAAGGTATAATTTTCACAAAGTTATTATAGTGTATTATGTTTTTAGTTTTTTTAGAGTATTGTTTTATATAATTTTTAATAGTAAAAGATACAATTTAATGTAGTTAGGATAATGTTAATGGAAATGTTACCCTTTACGTTCTTAAAAATATATAAATATTGATTTTGCTAAATTTAATGTTAATTATGAAAATATTAACCAAATAAATTATGCCAAGTCTTTAAATATACCTTTGAAGTACTTTTGCTTTAATTTCAAAATTTAAGGGAAATGAGGTCAACATTTAATGAGAAATTGTTATTTTTGGTAAGCTTACAGTTCCTTGTCCTCATTGTCTTAGATTACATCTTACTGATTTAAAAACTCACTCATTTTAGCTATTATAAATTATGAATTAATTTAATACTACAAATTTTATATATATATATTAATATATATATATATAATAATTTAATATCATTAAATTTTTAAATATTAAAAATATATATTAATGTATAGGGTAAAAACAAAAAAAATTAAAATATTTTAGTTTATGTAATATATTTATTCATTCATTTATATTAATAAATTCATTAAATTAAATTTTGCTAATGATTGAGATAGGGAAAACTATTAATTAATTCATTGCATTCCTAGGAGGATCTGAATCAATAAGTGTTTAACTTTTTTTCCTGTTAATATAGTTGATCAAGATTTCGTCAATATTCTAAAAAAAAATATATATAATTAAAGGCATTTATTAAAATAAATGAAACTTAAAATTAAAAAATATGTATTTATTTCATTCTAATATCTCAGGAGTGAAAGTAGTACTGGAACTAATTGGTTCTTTTAGGGTTTTATAAGGGATGAATTACTAAAAATATATAAATTTGCTTTAAAGTTATAGCTTCTTCTCTTTAACAAATGTAAGTTATAACTATTCTTATATTAAATATGAAAATCATGTTAAGCTTCATTTAATTAGAAGATAATTTCAGGTTTGATCAAATTATATTAAATGCGACCGAGCCATTCAGAATAGTGAACTTAAAATGTTTAATTTAGAATTTAGGTAATATTCGAGAAATTAAAGAAAAGTAAACTCTATAGAAAAAAATTTGAATTAATTTGATAGTATTATATATGGCATTCCTGCATAAAACAAAATATTTTTCGGATTACATTTTCCTTTTCTATAATAATATGACTAATCAGTTATAAGTCTGAGATATTTTAATCAAGTTTATATAAAGAATTAGTCTTTAATTTATAGTAAATTTTTCAAAGCATTAAGAACCCCAAAACCCCTTTATGAATTTTTATGATTTTTTTATTGAAGAGAATAGTCTTATAGAAAAGATTTATTAGTATTTTTAAGAATCGTTTTCTGTAGTAATGAATATAAGATTATTATTATTACATATTTAATGAACATTTTTATAGTAATTTATGTCTTAGCATTTTTAAAAGAAGTGATAGAGTTTTAAAGTTATGTTTTTGTACATTTTTCCTTTAAGATTAGTTTGATTGATTGATTTTATGAATTTAGGAGCACCTTTCTTTCAAACATTTGACGTTATATAAATTATATTTTTTATTTTCACTCTGACATTATAATTTTTCCTTATTCTATCGGAAAATCTTAATGCATGTTAATTTAATGTTTCAATACAATTAATATAAAATTTGAGATAAATTTAGATGTTTTATAAAAGAAATTTAAGGTTTTTAAGCACAATTTACCATTAATTAGCAGTTTAAGGAGTTCATAATTTTGAATTCTATTAAAAAGACAAGATTAGATATTTATTAAATAAAGTGTATAGGAGATCAATATGAGAGTTTAATATGATTAGGATTGCTAGTTTTTGAAATAAATTTAATAAATGGATATAAAATTGTTAATTAAGTTAGTAATAACAATGGATCACTCCTATATTTTTCTTTAAGTTAATTACTTAAATTTTTTTATATTAATTATACTGAATAAAGTACCGTTTACTAAATAAAATAATTAGTTAATTATCAGGCATACTTTTTTATTAAAAGTAAACTGATTTGAGTTTATTTTATTTAAAATTAACTCTTATTTAAAACAAACTATTCAAACATATATCCTAATAGATCTAAAATAAAAAAATATATTATTGCCTATAATTTTACACTTCTTATCACATTATTTTATTATTTTTAATTGGTTATTATTAGTTTTTTTAAAAAGGATCAAGTACTAAAAAAAATTTTAATATGTTTAATTTTACATTAAGAAACGAGGGAATATAATAAGTTTAAATTGAATAATTATCTGCCAAATTAATCAAAAGATGAGATAAATTTCGTGATTATAAAAAAATAAAATGCACAAAATAAAATTTTCTAAAATGCTTAGTTTATTATGAGTTTGATAATTTCCTTAATCTTTAAACTAAAGAAAAACTAGCAAAAAAAGCTTTTAGCCATTTAAGAATAAATCTAGTACGGGTAATTTATAAACAGATTAAAATTTATATTAATGCTTCTTTCCGTTTTATTTATTAGATTAAAAAATATAAATGAAATTAATATTGATGATAGTGTCATAATCTAAATAAATTTGATATAATATTTATTCAATTTAAAATACTTTATTACTTTGAAAAAAATTAATAAAGGGATTTTGATAAAAAAATTTATAATTATTTATTGAGATATGAGCACAAGCTTCTCAATTTGCTGTACATTAAAAAACTCAAATCCAAGGTTTCATCTCTCCTTTAAGCATCACAGGATGATAATACTAAATAATTAATTTAAATGTCCCTCGCTAATTATCCCAAGGTATGAAATTATTTTTTTCCTTATCAATACTAGACGACCAAGAGTTCATCGAAGCATTTGACGATGCTGCCACAACAAGTATCATGATTGCATTTGGCCTTTGCTTCCTGCTCAACACATTTTTGTAAGATTTAAACTGCAAGTTAATCTTTTAGGGCTTTGAGTCTGCAGCATCTATGGGGTGCTATGAACGCTTTCCAGATCATCTCTCACCTCCCTTTGGTCACAATCAACTTGCCAGCTAACACTGTTGGGTTTTTCTCAGTCATTCTTGAAATATCAGCTTTCTAACTTTATCCCACTGACTTTATAAACACTTTCTTTGAGATAGACGAGGACGATCAATCTCCATTTTCTATTTACATTGAAGGAGTTTGAGATTATATTTTATCTTTTTTTCTCTCACCACTATTAAAAAATAATTTTTTTACAATGGACTAAATTTCTATCTTAATTTATTTTTGGCTAATTAAATTAAATTTATATAAGATTTGGGGTTTAAAATAGCAATTTTATAAATTACTTGGTTTAATAGAGTTTATAATAATTTGAAAATTTGAATGAAAAATTAATTTTTGTAAATACTTTTAACTAGAGGCTTTACTTGAATTATATTATATATTTAATATTTATATTATTTTTATTGAATTATATTCTTTAACTACGGAAAAATGAATTGAGATATTAAAAAAGTATTTTCAAAGAGTTAATTATTATGAGGAACATTTATAGTTATTATTAATTTATAATTTAATATTCTCTTTATATTATAAAATAATGAATTTATTTTATTTATTATTCAAGAGAAATTGTTAAAACAATCTTATATAAATTGCTTTTCAACAAAATATAAGTTAAATAGGTTCAGAAAATATATTAATTAATTCGAAAATAAAACTATCTAATTATACTCTTCTAAATTTTTATTAATAGTAAATTTAATTAATAAAAACTTAATATTAACTTTTAAAACATTCATCATAATATAACCTATTTTTACTTCATTAGATAATAAATATTAATATACCTTACAATTTACAAAGAAACCCTCAAGTATCTCATAAAAATGCAGAGATGAGTTTCCTGTCTTATAATTTTTTTAATGTATTTTTATACTTAATTTTTACATGAAACTGTTAATAAATAAATTTTTATACATAATATTTAGCATTTGCATCTTTTAAATCTTTAAAAACATTAACTATTCACTGTTGTTAAATGTCATTTTTAGAAGTCGTATAATTCGTGGGTGAATTCTTTTTTTTAAATAAAAATTTTATAGTACAGGAAACTTACCCCCTCCCAAAATTAGATTATAATATAATTTACTAATCTATGTCGACAAAAATAAAGATTCTTATGTTTATTTTTTCACTAAACTTAATGTAATTCAATTTCACTGACTTATTTTAGATGAGTTAAATGTTTGATATCAAAAGCAGAGCTCCCTATAATAGTAGGGAATGGGTCATCTTAGTATAATACAGAGTTAAATAAATTGGTTGACTATAGCAATGATTATAATTAAATTAAATATAGAAAAATCAATCATAATTATATAGATTTTCTTTAGAAAAAATTCAAACTTTATAAAAATGTGATAAATTTTATATAGATTAGATTTATTGATTAAGAAATTTAAATTATAACCCAATAATTTATTTGAAGCATTTTAAAAAAAAACTAAAAATGAGTATTAAATCAATAAATAATTACTTTTTAATTTTGATGCTTAATTTTAATAAAATAAGGCAAAAATAATTTAGGAATTCAGTTTTTAGATTAATTTCCTTTATAAATATTATGTGAATTAAACATAGATAGTTTTGTTTTTATGAGATTAGTTATTTAATATAATTTCTTGCCATCTCTTTCAATTTATTAATCTTATTTTATAATAATATCTACTTGCAGGAAGACTGTACAATGATACTCTTACTTCTAAATATTTAATCTTTAAAGACTTAATTTAATAAATTATTTTTAATTTAGCTTTTATATGATACTTTGATAATAAATTTAGAACATTTAAAAATATCCCTAATTAATGTTAAATTAAACCACTTACTTTTGTATTTTACATTTTAACAATGACTTTGATTTCATAATTTATACCTTATTAAACTTCAAAAGCCATCAATGGCATACTTTATTCTAAGTCAAAATTAAAGAATAATAATCCCAAATGCCAATGTGTTTTAATGGCACATAGCTTATAATTGTTTCTCTTAAATGTTGAGTGGCATATATTCAATGAAGTCTTACAATTATTATGATTATATTTTGTGCTAATTTGCTTTGCAAAATCCTTTACTTAATTTCATTCTAAATTTCTATAAATACTTATTTTGAATAATGAAAATCACCTTTGTCTGCTCTTTAGTTTCTTTTAAGCTATTCTATGAATTTTATCTTTTAAATTTGGCAATAAAATTCTGAATAATTAGGTCAAAACCTCAAACAATTTCTTAAACAAAGCATTTCAAAACCCACTAGTTAGACCCGTTTTCTTTAATAAAAATAGGGAAGTTCAATAAAAAAAAAACACAAAAATTATATCTAGGTAAATTGTTAACAAATTTTTCTAAAGTAAAAATGTAGGAAAAATCACTAGTAAAAATTTAATATTTTTTTAAATAATTTTTTTAAAAAATCATATTTTCTAATATTACAAACGAATTCGAGTACTTTTGCTAAATAAGTTTCATCTTATTTATTAAGTTATTTATATTAATATCTCTTATCAATTAATATTCTCACTTTGAATACATTTTGATTTATATTATTGAAGTGTCTATTTTTCTAGTTTCCCATTATATTTAACATTAAATTTATACCATATCTTTACTATATTTATTTAGTTTTTAATGTCTTCTGTTACCAAATTTTTAGTAAAATATTTTTAAATCTACATTATATTTTATTAGATCTATATTATCAGAATTTGAAAGCAAAAAACTTCCTCTAACCAAAAATTTCTTTCCTTAATTGTTTATTGGACTTATAATTTATGAATTATAATTTTAAAAATTCTAACATTCCATTCATCTCTGCAACACTTTTTTAATTAAATCACAATATAGATAAGGTATTACTTTTTGAGTGTAAGTAAATTTTTAAATTAATCAACATTGATGATTTATTGAAAATATAAAAAATCTAAAAATACATCGTAATAAGGAAATATGCAGAATATTGATCATGTTTGAGATCAATTATCTGTAGCTGTATTTTACAGAAAGTTGCAAGATATTCTGATTATCTGCACAGCTGTGCAAAATATTGTCCAAATCTCATCACTTCATCCCAGATTATTCTTAATTCACTCATTTGAGTGGGAAACCTCTCTGAGCTTATAATGCCCTATTTTTAATAATTTCTTAATAATACATAATAAATATAGGACAAAATTAAAAATAATTAAATAAGTTTAATTTCTCTTAAGAGAATTCTAACTACAGATAAACTATTTATTTAATTATTGTTTTAATTTTGTCCTAGATTTATTATTTATGATTAAGAAATTGTTAAAAATTGGGCATTAAAAGCCCAGAGAGGTTTCCCACTCAAATGGGTGAATTAAGACTTATCTGGGCTGAAGTGATGAGATTTGGACAATATTTTGCACAGCTGTGCGGATAATGAAATATCTTGCAACTTTCTGTAAAATACAGCTACAGATAATTGATCTCAAACATGATCAATATTCTGCATATTTCCTTATTACGATGTATTTTTAGACTTTTTATATCTTCAATAAATCATCAATTTTCATTAATTTAAAAATTTACTTACACTCAAAAATAATACCTTATCTATATATATATATATATTAATATTAATTTTTAATTAAATAATATTCTGATTTATAACACAGTAGGATCCTGATCAACTTAAGCTACAATTCACTATAACAATTTATTTTTTTATTTTAATTGATGATATATTTTTTGTGTAAATAATATGTTAAAATAATGCAATTAAATACTTTAAAAGAAAATTAAGTATATTAATTAAATTATTATTAGTTAACAGTCAGGGCATTTGAACCATTTGCTAAAATTTATTTTTAATTAATTCAAATTAAACCATTATAAATAAAAATATTTACAATTATTTTTGCTACAGACATCTAATAAATTGGAGACTTAGTCTACGACCCTGGTTAAGATGTAATATTTGCGGTTACTACTCCTGAATTATTAGTTATAAGAATCAGTGATCCCATCGCACTCACTTATTTAATAATAAGAATTTAAATTAATGAATAGAATCTCAGCTTTCAATTTAATAAATGAAAATTCTATATTAAAAGCCATAACAATTTTTTTAGGTTAAGAATACTATTTTGCAATACTCATTTGCTTATAAAATAATTGAATTAAATATTTTTATTTTTTTAATTATAAATGTTTGATGGTACCTCAAATTATAATTGCGGGGCTTGTACCGACATATAATTGGTATACCGTGATGGTGGTGCCACTTTCCCTGATCTGCCATTTCTCTACCTTGTTAATATTTATAGGATTATTGATCACTTATAAATAAATTAACTTGCTTTTTATACTTAAAGCAACATTCAATATAATGCGGTTAGATTTTATTCTGAAAACGGTTAACTAAAAAATTAAGATATATTAATAAATTTATTTTTAAATAACCATATAGCCTTATTTAAGATGATAATACAATCGAAGGAATATAATTCGATTACTTTATTAAATTATATAAATAAATAGTGAATTATTAATAATAAAAATACTTTAATAATTATAAAATAATCTAAGTTATTAATATTTATGTATCATTATTATATTTTAATGAATATATAATTATAAAACTATACATTACACAGGCATTATCAATTTATTAAAATATGTATTTACAATTATTTTATTTCTGCATTAAGTCGATGAAGGTTTTAATAGACGATGAATTTTGGATGATAACTCTTAGATCAGATACCAATGGAGCTATTGACTTAATTTATACTTTAATATATTAATATATGTTTTAACCAAGGCGCCCCTCCCCATAAACCAAGAATTCCGTCTAAACTTCATTTCAACACTAAAAATATCTTCTTTTATTTGAATTCTTTTTCTTTCATTGAATTTAACTTTATCATTAAATTCTAATGATATTATTAAGTGTATTTTATAAATTTCACTTTATCCGCTGCCTTACTTAAAATTAGCTCATATAGAGTTAAATAGTAAGGTTATTATGATATTAATATTAAGGAAAAATAATTCTAAGGTACCTCCTTTCCGAAAAAATCATGAGTTGTAACAAAAAAATTCGACTGTAGTCAAAACTAGTTTTCTTCCTCTATATAGTTTCAAAAAAGATAATATGTTTGCAGCCATTAGCGTTCTAACAGTTCCACGTGAGTATCCAGTGCTTATGTTACAAAGTACAAATATGAGAGAACCCTCCCTATCAAACCCCCTACCCTAATAGAATTGGTCAGTCAACCAACCGTCTAGACAGTAGGCCTAAAATTTTAAATAGATTTATATTCAAATTATAAAAAAAATCCTATTATTAAATATATTGGCAATTAAGCGTGATTTTAATTTTTGAAAATATAAATATACTAAACCAATTTCATTGTTTGAGAAAACAGACATTAAATTTTTTTTGCTTTTTTCTTAATTATTCTTATTACAAAAGATCAATAAGAAAATTAAATAAATATAAATATATATATATATCTGTTTTATAAAAATAATGATGAATGAAATTG
Organism: Oxytricha trifallax; assembly: GCA_000711775.1. Lineage (NCBI taxonomy): Eukaryota > Ciliophora > Spirotrichea > Sporadotrichida > Oxytrichidae > Oxytricha > Oxytricha trifallax. The sequence continues at coordinate 7,456 of ARYC01017527.1, read as the reverse complement.
ATTTAGTATATTTATATTTAAAAAAATTATGCTTAATAGCTAATCTATAATATAATAGTTTTTTTAATAATTTAAATATAAATTCTATATTTTTTAGTTGATAAATTAAGTGAAATTTAAAAAATAACCAAGAATTCATGATTAAGCTAGATTCACAATAGCAAAAGTTTCAAATAAAAAAAGTTATTATATAGGTAAGGAGCAGGGAGTTGTGGAAGGATGTCATAGTTCAGAGTAATTAAGGGATTAAGGGAAGAATTATCTTAATTTGAGCAAATTCATGTAAGATAAACATGGAATGTGGAAATAAGACAAGTTAATTATGTAAAATTACATTGATGTAAATTCAAGTTGTTCATAAAGCAATTTTAGAAATATTCTGTAAGAAATATAAACAAATCAAATTAGGTCAATCTTTTTAATATATATTTCAATATCTTGAATTTAGTAGATTTAAGCTAATTCTTTTTTAAATGCTGCTTATTATTGTCATTTGAGATAATTTTCAAAGTGTAAATGTGCTGCTTATGCTAAGTAATAAAAGGACAGTTGATTATGTGTTATCAATATCTTATTTAATCAAATTTAATAACTTTAACTGATTTAAAAATAATTTAATTGTATATTTTCCAAATCCAATTTATATACTACAATATTCAACCCTAATAAATTATAAATAATTATTAATTTAGATGTGGAGTAATGATCTTGATAATGTATATTGAAAAATCATGATTTAATTTAATTTTTTAGGAACATACTAATAAATTACTATTTGAAATTGTTTAATAGAAGTTAATAATTAAATTTAAAATAAAAAATAATTAATTATTTTATATAATAGCAGAGTATCTATTATAATGTCGCCTAAACAGAAATATTAGATTTTTTAAAAAAATATTATTATAATAATTATATTAACTATTCCAACAACAACAAAAATTAATAAAAAATTTTAATTGTAATATAGATTAAATAATAGTGAATTTATAAAAATATATATATATATATATATATTTTTTAATTTATTGATATATATTATAAAAGTAGGAATTTAAGAGAAGTTTATCAAGTAAACCTTTAGTTACCTCCAATAATTGATAAATTTTTCATTATATAAGCATTTAATTAAATGTGTGATTAATTAAATTACTTAATTATTGAAGAATTTTTAAATTAATTATTCTTTTTTTTAATTTTTCATTTGTTTTTTATATTTAACAAGATATCAATTTTTAATAATGATTTTTAATTCAAAAGCTAAACATGGAAACTGTATAAAAATTTGAATATAATTTAAAAGAATATTTTAGTTTTTAAATATAATTTTAATTTTTAGTACAATTTTCCTATATAAACTCAAAATTATATATTGTTAATAAATAATGTACTAAATAATTTAACAATATTTTATGAAATTAGATTATCAAATATTGAAAAAGTTTACAGGTTATAATGGTTATTCAGGCTTTAGGGGTTGCATTAAATTGAACTGGAATGGTTACCATTAATTAGGATTCTTAACTCTTGACTATGAAGAATCATAAGTTGCCCACTAAACCAAAACGTATTATATTTAATTTCTGCAATTAGATATTTGTTTATTACAATTATTATAATAATTAGTATGAGTTAGGTATGAGATATGATAGAAATGAGGATCTAAAATTTAAATGATTAGAATAATTATATTTTTATACTAAAATTATGTTTATTAAACAACCCTTAAAATGAATGTTTAAATAATTTATGTAGAAAGATTAACATATATATTTTCAAAATTTAATAAAATTTTTTTATTCTATCGATATTTTAAATTTATTTTAGGATGTAAAAATAAATTGCTAATTATTTAATTTTAATCCTTAAACTCCAAAATATTACTTGTAAGATTGTAAAATTTTGTCTTAAAAACGTGAAATTAGGCTATCTATATAATTAATAAATACAGAATTTCCTTTAAAGTTTCAACTGTTAAAATTATAAAATATTATTGTATTAAAAAAATCATAATTATCATTATTTAACTAGTAAAATTATATTTAAAATGAATCAGAAAAATATTAAAAATATTTTGCCTACCCGTCAATTATAATAAAGTACATTAATCTCATTTAAGTTTACAAATTTCTAATTATAAATTGAAGTATTTGATTTAAACATTCAAAAATTGTCATTTATATAGTAAAATAATTTTTATATTTATGATATTTGAATAAAACTGCAAAGTTATAATTTTATATTTTTAGTTTACATTTGAACTTTGAAAATATTTATAAATTTATTTACAAATATTGGCAAATAAGTTTGAGCTATTTTTTTTACGAATTTGTTTAGATATTTTAAGTACAAAATGAACTCGATTTTATTTTGATATCATATTTTATCTTTATTCAATGGTTTAATATAACTTTGAATGCATATTCATCAATAATAAATTATTTTTCATTTTAAGGAAAATATTCTCTCTTTTAAAAATTTAAATAATTTGTGTAGTAGTAAATACTCAGGTAAACTAATTGGTTAATTTGAAATAATATACATTTTATTTGAGTAATGGAGTTAGTAAGTAAATAATGACAATCATATCTAGAATTTTTCCTTCTTGTACAAAGAGCTGTCAATGGTTGCTTCGATGAGTAAAATTGAATTTAAATTTTAAGGTAAGCACATCTGCATTACTGATGTTTTTTGTCATCATTAAATGAAGAGCCTGATCTATGATCAGGCATTTTTATGAATTGATAACCAATCTGGAAGATAGAAGCCCTTCATCAGTAACAACCGTTGGCGGCTCCACAATTAGCATGATGAAGTGGCCACATCCTCACTGCCTGATCACTGATCTAAAATATTAGTTAAAGTTGCATTAAAACATATATCTCTTAAAATATGTCGAGATTGTCCTATTAACAGGCAATAAATAAATAATATTAATTTTAATTAGTTTAATATAAATTTCGAAGAATTTCAATTAAAATTATCTAAATTAAGAATGAATTATAATTTTATAGAAATTTATAGTAATAAATATAACTTAATTTTATCATTATCGCTATAATATATGCACTCATCTTTTTCTTAAATATAAAATCAAACAAAATAATGCAAGAATTGCTTAATTTTTTAAATATCTAGATTTAATATAATATACTTTATACAATAAATTTCTATAAAATTATTATTCATTTTCAATCTACTTTTTAAATTATTTTCTTTGCTTATACTTTGATTAGCATTTAACAAAGAATTATAATTTTATACTTTTAACGTGTTTTAGGAAATTATACTGTAAATTAATTTTAATTATTCTTTAAATTAAAAATATCTTTTATAAATATTTTAAATAAATTTATTTAATATTAAATATTTAAAATATTATTTATAATGTCTTGACTATTTAAAATAAAATCTCAATACTAACTACTTACTGGTTAGAGCGGTTGATAAAAAAATCAAAAAATTTTATAATTTCATTTATAAATCATAATTCATAATTTTTTTAAGTACTAAAATTAGCTTATTTGTAGAGAATCATTAAAGCCTTATATTTTTTGTATTTAAGTTAAAATTATTATAAAATTTTGTTTTTTATACTAGTTTTTTAATTATTATTATATATTGCAGGCTTTTAAAATATTCAACAATGAAAGTTAAATTTTATATTTGATGTGAAAAAAAGTAAATTTTCTAAAATATAATTTTACACTCTATTCAATTAATTAATCAAGATTAAAATATATTCGATCTTATAATTATAGAGTGTCTAACATTGTTTAGATATAGATTTATTGACAATAATTGTTTGAAATATTTTCAAATATAATTTTCTAGATTCAAGGTTTACTCTAAATTTATATTTTATAATATAATGTCTCAACGATACAATATTTTAATAATCGTTTTAATTAATTATTATATTATTTTTGTCCGAATATTAAATTTATAAAAAATAAGAATCTATAATTTATAAATACATAAAGACACTGTGAATATATTTTTCAGAAATAACATTTAATTTCTTATAAAAATTATAAAAGAAGAGGTGCTATTGTTTTTATTATAAATGTACATAATACCTTTCTTACACTTTTCATTAATATAAATTTTAATAAAAGTTTATAATTTGATTATAGTAAGAAGAGTATTATGCTTTATTATTAATGTTTATCATATATTTTACGATTTTAATTAAAAATATATATTATTTAGTAAAATTATTTTTTAATAATAAGTTTTCTACTTTTCTAAATAAATTTATATAACAATTAATGAATAAAAAATATCAAATTTTATTTTTCAAAATCTATGTTTATAATATTGGACATACCACACCTGCCTCCCAGAAATTTTCTATTAAATTTGAAATCATGTTATTATATTAAATTATAATCTTCACTGCCTACATTAAATAATGCTCCTTTTGAATTTTTCAAATTAAATCAACTTTTTTTTAATTTTTTTCTTTTACAAACTTAGTGAAACTTTAATATTTCATGTATTAAACAATTAACCATCTGAATTTTAGGGAATAATGCTATTATTTTTTGTCACTGAAGGAGATATAATGATTGAAATTTGTTTGTAGTTGTTGATAAATACATCAAATTTTAAATGTTAAATTATTTAATGTAGGGAGCGAGGATTTTAAGATAAAATGATAACATCATTAATAAATTTAAATGATATATAACTGTGAGGCAGGTATGGTATTTCCAATCTTATAATTATAAATTGATTATAAAATTGTTGATACATCTTACTTAATCTAGTATGTACTGCTTTATTTAAATTAAATCATATCTAAATTTTAATTAATAATGCTAAGACTTGACATCGAACCATTTACTAAAAATCCTATTGGTTCAGGAGTTTTTTAATTAAATATTTTTATTATGAAAATTTATTTTAATAGTGCTAAAAAATAATTAAAGTATCTTATTATTTGTGATTAAATTTTATTATAATTTATTGGATGATTTATATATATAAATAATATATTCAATATAGTAATTTCATTATTAACTAGTAAAATTATGAATATATTATTATTAAATAATTTTTGTTTATTAATTTACAATAAAAATAAAAACATTAAATTTATTTAATAATTTAGCTTTTATCTTGAACTTATAGGCTTAGAATTCTTTGCCTCTTGCAAATTCTTTTCTTAAAAGTTATGGGAAATTTATTGGAGATAACCCTACTATACTTTTATTAGGGTCGCTTGACTTTAATGGAAGAAATAATATTACTTTTATTTATTTATATTTTAAAGAATAGTGTCTATGATTGTTACAAATGAACCTTTTTTATATACAAATTTAACATTAACTTTTATAAATGCTAATTAGTTTTAAACACATCAATTCTTAAAGTAATTAAAGGTAAAGAATATTTTTAGATTTTAAGAATTTGTAAAACTCAATAATTTACATTTATTAGTTTAATTATTATTTATTTTTATAAATGAACCATCAAAAAGTTGTAATCCGACAGAGGTCTTTGATCTAAACTCAAAACTATTTCCTGCATTATTTTATTGATTATTTATTTTTCTCAGTTAATGTAAATAATAAAGATCAATTTATTGATTAAAATTATTTAATAAAAAAACATAATTTTTTCTCCATGTAATAATATAGTCTTTGTTCAAAATTTTTCTTTGATAAATTAATTTCTTCAACTTCATATCAATTTACTCAATTTTTTTAAGATTTATATAAATTTTGTAATTATAATTTGATGTATTTTATTATGGAACACTAAACTATGAACTTCCAAGTTTATAGCTAAATTTTAATTTTAAACCGTAATTAATGGTTTAAATATTATTATTTCTGGATTATATATACCATATGTCTAATTATATAATTTGTTGTGAAACTTTACCTATATTTTATAATAAGTGAGAGCTCCACAAAACACATAATTTTTTTTAAAAATTGAGGACCTTGTCACCTTCGAATATAGTTTTACTAGGAACACGTATATTAATAAATATTCAAATTTTAAATAAAAAAAAGGATAATAAAATTTTTATAAAAGAAATGACATCTTAAAATTAATATATTAGGATAAGTAAATATTAATTTACCAAAAATTTTAAGACTTTCTAAAAAAATAAATGACTTTTTCTTTGAAAGATATTTGATTAATTTAATAATTTTATGCTAACCTTACAAATTATAAAATAATAAGACAAATTATTATAGAGTATGGGAATTTAAATCAATAACCAAGTTTGTAAAAGGGTAGTTTAAAATAAAATTTATTTCTAAAAATAGTTAATTTAAATTAATTAATTCAAAGAAATATTGATAAATCATTTAGTCCAAGGAAAAAATTAAAAATAAAAATTATAATTTTAATTCATATTTTTATCAAAATTATTAATTGTTAACAGAATAGCATATAACAATTTCTATAGATTGTATTATTAAATATGCCATTATGTCTTCTAGAATTATTTACCTGTCATATGTTTTTCTCTAAAATACGAAGCATAAGCTATTACATTTACTCTAAACTATATTTTTCTTGCAGTAATGATGATATTTTAATTAGCTATAAAAATAGTTTATCATCAATATATAATTTTAATTATAATAACCATGAAAATGAATTTAATTTACTTATCTATATAAATTAAATCTTTTTTTATTTCAAAATATAACATAAAATTTACTTTTTAAGCAGTAATTGAATTCCTTTAATTTCATTTACAACAATAACTATGCTTACTTGTTATTTTGCAGCAAAAATTATAAATCACTTTTTTTTATTTTTTTATTTCTTTCTAAAAAAAATTTCAATAATAAATTTCCCTAAAACTTTGGAATTGGCTTTTACTTTAGTTTTTGTACACACAAGCCCCACATTTTCGTATAATCCAAGCGAAAGTCTTTTCTTGACAAACATTGTTCAATTCTCAAGTTTAATATTTATAATTTATAATTAATAAAATGAGCATATAATATAAATAATTATTAATATAAAATAATCAAATAAAAAGAGTCAATTTTTTTGTTTTATAAAAGAAATATAAAATATTTAAGACAAAAATTTTATATAAATTAAAAATAATTTTTTGAAATTTATTTAGAAAATAATTAATTGCAATAATTTCAATTAAAATAATAGTAAATTTAATTATTATATTTTTATTTATGGTATAAAATAATCATTATTTATTTTTTTAAACAAGTTTCATTATGATTATTTGGGGATAAGTTTTTTTAAAAAAATATTTCTTTTATAATAATTATAATTCAAAAAATAATAATTGTGAATTATAAATTATAAATATTTTATAATAAAACAAGAATTTTTGTGACTAACTTTAAATAATATTTTACTCCTAAAATTTACAATGACGGTTATGGCATTTTAGATAATAGTGCAATTACAATTTAAGAATAAATACCTTATTGTATAAGTGATGAATTTGTGTAAG